>WAAG01013873.1:0-117279 GCA_013390105.1 Tichodroma muraria | reverse complement strand
GCGGCGGCTGCGGCGGCTCTGAGCGGGGCGGCGGCGGCGATGCGCGGCGCTCCCGGCGACGATGGAGGACCGGTCCCACAAGGTGCTGCTGGCGCTGGTGATGCTCTTCCTCTTCGCCGTGATCGTGCTGCAGTACGTCTGCCCTGGCACCGAGTGCCAGCTCCTGCGGCTCCGCGCCCTCAGCCCCGCCGCCGCCGCCGACCCGTACCGGGCGGAGGACGAGACGCCGGCGCGTTTCGTTCCCCGTTTCAATTTCTCCGCCGACGACTTGCTGCGGCGGGGGGACTTCAACATCAAGGGGGACGACCTGATCGTGTTCCTGCACATCCAGAAGACGGGCGGCACCACCTTCGGGCGGCACCTGGTCCGCAACATCCAGCTGGAGCAGCCCTGCGAGTGCCGCGCCGGGCAGAAGAAGTGCACCTGCCACCGGCCGGGCAAGCGGGAGACCTGGCTCTTCTCCCGCTTCTCCACCGGCTGGAGCTGCGGGCTGCACGCCGACTGGACCGAACTCACCAACTGCGTGCCCTCCGTGGTGGACAGCAAGAAGGAGGTGCGGCTCCGGCCCTCCAGGTGAGGCCGTGCCCCGGGGGGCTCCCCGCGGATCCCGGTCCCTCCCCGGTCTGCGGCGGGACGGGCGATGGCCCGAGGGGCGCAGCCGTGGCGGGGATGCAGCGGCGGCGGGAGGAGGAGGGAGGGGGAGCGCGGTGTGACCCGAGCATCCCGGCACGGAGCGGCTGGCACCTCCGGGAGCCGCACCGGCCCGGGGCCACCGCGGTGGGTGCAGCTCTGCAGAGCGAGCAACACCTGCCCCGCTCCGCCGGCAGGGAGGTGCTGGAAGTGATGTCCCGCCGGCTGTCGCGGTTGTGACCGCTCGTGGGGAGAGGCCGGGGGTGACGAGCCCGGCGACACAGGAGCTGTCTTGGCAGCCCCACAGCTTGGGGACCCCCGGAGCGGCTCTCGCAGGAGAGAGGGTGCTTCGGCTGCCTGCGGGCTTTCCTCAGAGCTTTTCCATCTTTGGCTGTACAGAGCTCCTGTAGCTCCGGTGCGCACCAAGGATTAGTGTTGGTTTTGGGAGTGTTGGTGAGCCACTGTATCTTATTGGTACCTGAAGTTTGGCTTCAGGATGGCGGCCGTGCAAAGTAAAGGTTACTGTTATGGCTCAGTTACCTGCAAATATTTGCGTTGTTCTTCAGCCCGAGCCTTGATTATTTTGTGCTTGCGTTTTCCTTGATTATTTTGTGCTTGCGTTTTTAGTGGCACTGCTCTCTCTTCATCCCTGGACCTTCCTTTGAAGAAGTTGCCAACCTCCCCTGACCATAGCAAGGGGGTTGCCTAAAAGCTGCCCCTGCCTTTCAGAAGCCCAGCTTGCTTTTCCCCCTGAGCACTGAGGACCTGCTTCCTTGGCTCCCAGAGCTCTTTGATCAGAGCCCACCTTCGGTTGTAACACACTCAGGAGCTTGTCTGTGGCTGTGCATGCGGCTGTACCGTGTAGCAGAACTGCTCAGGGTTTCAGTCTTTTCCCCTTCTTTTGTGGGAAATTAGAAACTAGAGTATCACTCCTATTGCACTGTGAGACTAATGGCAGGTCCCTTTACAAAGAGGCTACTGTTATACATCATGCTATCTGAAGTCAAGTCTAAGCACAGATTCACTTGTAATACAAAGCAATTTCTTTCTAGAATTCCTTTTATATAGTGTGACACTACACTGCCATCTAGTAGAAAAATGCTTAGCATCATTATAGTCCTGTACCCAAGGAGCAGCTCTTCATTAGGCTTGGCTATTGTGATTCCTGCTCTTTTGTCTTCTCTACTGCTTTAAATTTTAATTGTCTGATTTTTGTGACATCCCATTTGCTAACATCAGGACCAATTCCTTGCCCTCTGGGTCTATTAGCTTCACGGTTTCAGGCTGCTGAGCCTTGCAGCTACCTAGTTTATTTTACCTGTCCTATAAGCATGTTGTTTGTCAGCAGAAACGTAAATGGCATAACATGTGCTCTGTTTTGCTGTACCACTTCCAGTAATAGGTTTTTCTCTTTCCCCGGAGATGAGCCTGGCCTGCAGAGCCGTTGGTTGCCGTGGGTCAGGGTTTGCCTTCCTTTCCTAGAGACAGGTCTGTCTGTGCTTGGTCTTAGGTGAGCACTCCAGAAAAATGGGAGGCTCCTTGTCCTGAACCCACCACCTGAGGGGGAAGGGAACATCAGGCTCGGAGAGCTGGAATTTTGTCTGCAGCTTTTAGCTTTGTGGTTTTTTTCCTTTGTTGGATACCAGACATGCTTTCCTGAGTTGGAATGGAAGCGGTGCATGTACCTGCTCAGGAGTTCAGAGCAATGGTTCCTCATCCTATAAACAATGGATACTGTCACAGCTGACTTCTGAGAGGTCGCTAGGACTTGTGACTTGGGATTGAAGCCAGGAGAGAGGGAAGAAAATGAAGCTGTGATGATTTTGTGTTAGGTAGAGGTTCTACTCTCTCAAAGCCTTCGAAATGATATTATACTTTTAATAACCTAATTACACAGCTTGCTGAATAGATACAGTTATTCTCAAAAAAAAGTCTTGACAAGCAATTATTTGGACTGCAATTCCTAAATGTTTAAAAAATACGGGAAGAGAAGTTCTTAAATGAACAATAGTCCTTTCAAGTCTTTCTGCCCATTTTAATACCTCGTCTTTAATTTTAGTTTGTGTTCTCAATTTAGCAGCGGTTCAGCTGACAACTGGTTAATTAGCACCTCTACCTACTGCCAGTAACAGACAGAAAGTCTAAGCCCTTTCTGGGCAGATAAAAGCTGCTTTCAGAGCAGCAGTAGGTGTGGGATGGGGGTGTCTAAGCTGGGAAGCTGTGCTGGCTCCAAGTGGGGTCAGCCTGGCTATTCCTTAACTGAGGTTTTTAGGGGGAGGCCTGACCATCCTGGGTCATGTGTGCTGGTGAGAAGGGAAAGGAAGTCACGCCCTGGTGTGCAAATCCTGAGAGAAGAGGAGGCAACTTGGAGGAGTGCAAGGCCCATTTGGGGAGTACTGTGAGGGCAGGGAGAAGGATTCAATCAGGAGCACAGAAGAATTTTCTCAAGCGAACCTTGGTTTGACAAGGGTGGGAATTCCTGCATTTATAGTTGAGATAATTGAAAAGTGAGACCTGTTGTGAGAGTGATTTGAACTCCTTGGCAGTTGCATCAAGCAGTCTATAGTTACTGTCCTGGGGCTGTGTAGCCTTGTCTGAAAATACCCAAATGTCCCATCAAAACACACCTATGTGTGTTTACTTTGCGCAGATGTTTGTCTTTTCAGGCGTGGCAAGTCTACTTGTCAGATTGTTGGTTACCTGGGCTGGTAATCTCTAGGGGCCTTTTGTTTTGTTTAAAAGTTGAGTCTTTGTTAGTCTGGAGGAAACTCCTGTCCTGGACCATGCAATGCTCAGCACCAGGTACAGAGCATCTGTGTGGTAGGATGTGATGGGATCAGCCTGGAGGGTGTACACATGAAGAACCTTGCTGCCTCCAGCAGCCATCCTGTAGTCTCTCTCTTAATTCCTTTAGCAGTCTGCCTCTGTTTTCTCTGGGAATTGCAGGTTTGGAGAGCAGATTCCTTCACTGAAGCAGTAGAAATACTCGGGATGGCTGTTGTGTTTTAACACAATCCTGAGGTGGATTTAACACCATGATGCTTTCCTGTCTGTGAGCCTGGGTTCCCAAAACTTCCTTTCCTTTGTCATGGTGGCTTGTGCTCCTTAATAAGTAGCAAGCAGGTAAATAGATCTTTGGTTCTTTCTTCTCCTGGAGGAATATGGTTCTCTGGGTGTGGGGGGAAGGATTTTTGGGTTTCTCTCTTTGGCTCCCATTGGAGTGCATGTTCTGTATGCTCCTGTTCCTGTTTGTTTCCTGTTGTATCGGCCCTGCTCACCACTGCAGCATCCAAAAATCACAGAAGAGGGAAGGGGGAAGGTATAGGAAAAGGTGATGCTTTCAGTGCTCTGGATCTGCCCCCTTGGTAGGTGGGTGAAATGGGCTGATGGTGGTGGCAAAAGGAAAGGAATTGTCTCAGCTTCTTGGCACCAGTGGTGAGAAAGGAGAAATGTGCTTTTTCCTAGTCATGAGTGGCTGACTTGGGTCACTTGATTGATTGTGGAAGCCTCAAAGCTTTTGGCACACTGAATAGAGGAAGCATCCAAAGTAGCTGTGCATCACGGAACTGAGATTTCTCTCAGCTCTGGCTAATTATTATGGGAAGTGTCTGCTGAAGTTGTCTGTAGCTGTAAATCCAGTGGCACCATTGCAAGAAACAAAAGGCCTTGAGGTTAGACAGGAAACTGTAATGAGACACAGGAGCAAATACAGGTACCAACATTCTTAAGTAGTGTCATGGCTTTGTCCCCTTGTTGGGTGAGAGATGTGGTTGTGGTTGAAGGTCAGGCTGTATTTGATGTTCCTCCTGGGTAGCATTAAATGAAGGAGATGTTCCCTGTTGAAAGGCGAATGAGCTTGTGGAACTGCCTCTGGAGCCAGAAAGTCTGAGATTGGAAGAAACTTCCTGCTGCTGGTACAAGCCTGTTGGACCAGGTTGGTGCCTGCTGGCTTTTGGGAGGCTTGATGTTGGCACCAGGTTGTGATGTGGGGCAGAAGCTGCTGGCAGTGCATGGGTGTTCTTATCTTGTCCCTGCATGTTGGTGAAACCCTCCCAAGTTGAGTCGTAGAAAAATCTGAAAAAAAAGGTTAAAACGTTTCCTAGCAAACTGGAAACACTTGCTGTATGTGTCTCTGTTGGCTGAACAGATTAATCCACATGCTCTTGAAAATGTGGAGTCATCTGCTCTGAGCTCTGCAGTACTGAGTATGACTGAGGTGGGGTTACTTTAGTTTTTAGTTTTCCCCACATTGAGTTTTAGTCAGGTGCTGCGTGTAGGTAGCTACAAAGGTATTGGTAACAGTTTCCCAGTAAACTGGTTTGATGTGGAGGGGGAAAACCATCGTGTAGTGAGTGCTGCCTGGGAGAGAAAAGTCATTTGTAGATTCTTAGCATGCCTCTCCCTGCTGCAGAGGTGTTAAACAGCTGTGCAAGTGGATGAACTCCATGTTTCACCTGTAGTGGTGGAAGTTGGGGAACAGTTAAGCCCCATAAATCAGCACTAAATCCCTTGTAGGCAGAAGAGATGCTTTAGGGTCCTGTGGCACCCCAAAACTTAGGGTGGATAATGCTATGGCAGGAGGTGACAATTTAAAACCTCTGGAGCTGGTGGAGCAGACAACATTTCCAAGGATAGAGTTCCCCAGTGCTGCTGCTTTTGGGGTGAAGCCTGGGGGGCTGCCTGGGGAGAGAGGGGCCCAGCACAGCAGAGCTGGAGGCTGTGAGCGAGCAGATGGGGTGACCTGCTGTAACTTGGGCTCTGGCCGGGGCACCAAGAGGGTGCCTGCCTGCCTGCCCTTGAGATACGCATCACTGAAAGTCCCAGGGAAAAACTGGGCAACAATTATAAAGCAAAAAATCCCCAAAATGACAAACCGCAAAAAAAAATCCCAACCAAAAACCAGAGCTTTTGCAGAGATGCTGCCAGGCCTGAGTGACTCTGAGCCACCTCATTGATCAGCAAGATTTCCTAATGACCCTGCTTGTTTCAGCCTGGTGGTTGCAGGGTGGGATTTGCAGTGAATACTATCTTGCCACCCACAAAGGTGCACCTCCAGCCCCTGAATTTTCCTGCATGGCATCTGTTGGGACCAAAGCAGTAGGAGCAGTGGACCAGCCTACAGAGTGAAAAAGGGGTTTTGAAGGGAAGGGCAAGGGATTATTTTCCTAAGTACGAGTATTTCCTTCACCTAATCCCATTACAAGGCTTAGCCTTGAAAGGCTTCATTATAAACTTAAGTTCGTGGGTTTTTTAGGTTTGGACTATCGGACTTGTAAAGCTCTCTAAATTGGTATTGCTGGTTTTGCAGATAAAGTGTTGGACTTCTTAAAGGGATTAAAAAATAATTTTTCATATTAGGTCTCTTAAATTCTCCTCTAAGTCTTTAATGAAGTGCAAATTGACTTTAAGTTATTAGAAAGTATGTTTCCTACTGCCTTCTACTTTAAATTTGGAGAATTTCTTGTGGGTAGAGAGAAGGCATTAATTATTGCAGAAATAAACCCCAGTGATTGCAGTAGAGCAAGATATGAGGCACAGGTGTTATAGTGTTATACCTTTAGTTGTTTATTCCATATGTTATCTGAGTTGGTCCTCCCTAAAGAAGAGAGTGGGAATTTGAACACTGTGGCATGGTGCTGTTGTACTAAGACATGATTACTTTTTATTAAAAGGGTACCTTTCTGTTACTTTTTCTTTTGGAATTTATAAATATTCAAATTAAACTATAAGTAAATGCTTCAACTGTATTAAAATAGGCACAGATTTTGCCTTGTGATACTTCTTGATAACTTTATAACCTTTAATAAAGGTTATCAAAGGCGCTTAGAAGTCAGGCATTACCAATGAGTTATTTTTTATTAAAAGTCAGATTTTTAAGTTTAACAAGTTGAGTGTTGGTTCTGAGACATATTAACTGAGATTAATTTGTGCTTCATTTTTTTAATCTGAATTGTCAGGAATCATGTTCTCTACTGATGTAAATGTCGGCAAAAAGGACTTATTAGTAGATTTGATTGCTTTTTAAATTTAACTAGCAGAGATGCACTGGCATGCCTAAGAGAATTGGTCTGTTTCTGTGAACAGTTCAGTGCCTAATGAATCACTTCAATGTACTTTTCTGAAGGAAAGCAGAGCAATTTAAATGTGCAATGCATTGATTTACCTCAAATGGATTAGGCCTCTGTGTGCAATCCTTTGCATTAATTTACTTTCTCCACAACTGTAATAATAAAGGCAGCATTCCTATATGGCATTGGCCCAAATTAGCTCACATAACTTGCTAGAAAGCAAAAATAATTAATATGTGACTGAAAATGGGATGTTGGAATGGATCTTTCTGAGGAGACACAGGCTTTGGGAAGTGCAGTAGGGTCCAGGATGCCTCTGAGAGCCATGCCAAGGGCAGGACAGCTGGGCTGGATGGAACCCATGTCAAATGAACCTTGTGTCAAAGGTTTTCTTGACATTTTTATGGAAAAAATTATATATACATATGAATTTGTGATTTGGTGCAAATCTAAGAGGTTTTGGTGATGTGGACAGGTTTATCATTTTTAAATTACTGAAGAAATAATACAGAAACTTGTAACTCCAGCATATTCAGCTTATTTTTTTCCTGCAGTAACTTTTCAGCCATCTCTTCCCCTCCCATAAGCTCAACCTGCTGAGCAGCAAAGCGGCCAGGGTGCAAAACTCTGGGTAATTCCTTATTTAACCTCTTTGCTGCAGCAATGGTGCCCGGGCTTTGTTTCACTCTGCAGGGATTACTGTGGGCGAGCAGCCCTCAGCCATTTTTGGAATTCCTGTTGTAGACTCCTTACATACTTGTGAAGATTAATCTCCCTTTCCCTTCTCAATCAGTTAATTCCCATTGCTGGATAGCTGCCTGCCCAGATGTAAATACGCAGGGAACCAGAGCAGGGGAGCATCCCCAGCTGCTGCCTTCGTCCCTGGTTCCTTGCTCCCAGTTTGGGGATGGAATTCTCGCCCGAGCAGTGCCTGAGTCTGCAGCATCTTGGATGGAAGCAAAACCGAGCAGGACAGGAGATGTGGGATGCTCCTTTTCTGTGGGATGATGGAGGCAGCACGGTGACTGGGGAAGGGGGAAAATGCCATTCCTGCCTTCCTCCTCCTCTTCTTCCTTGGCAGCTGGCAAGCGTGGATTATTGTTTGTGATTGACTTGCTGGTGCTGGCAATTGCACATTGTGTTCTGAGACTAATAGGGTAGCACCGAATTATTCAGGCATTATTGAAACGAATCACATTTGTGATGAGTAATAAGTAGGAGACTTTGGTATTTATGAATAATTAACACGGTAAAGTTTTTCTTAGACATGAAGAAATTATTTAATTTCTACTGTGAACACTCTGTAAAATTAATGAAAGATAATTGCATTTGCTAATGTGAGACTAAGAAGCCAAAGCAATCTATTCTTTTGCATTTAAGTTCATATTGCTGATGTAAACAGCCAATGTAGAACTCCTTTAATATGTTTTCATTGGGTGGGACCTGTGTTTAACATCGACTGAGGTGGGTTTTGTGGAAATACAAAGTCTAAACACTTAATTTGCTGTTGCCTTTTCCATCCACTCCCATATCTCTGGGTGGATAGTGAATATATGCATATAACAAGATAATGTTTTTGAATAAGTGGCAATTAGGACCAGCTTTTTTCCTTGTTCCCTGACTTTAGCCTTCTTTCTCAGCTGTTCATGCTTTTAAAGACAGAATCCATTTAAGCTATTACATACTGCTTTGAGTGAAATCTCCTCTTTTTTAGTCTTGGAAAAAATCATTAGTCGTTAGAGGCCTATAAATCATAAGATCCATTAGGGGTGAGACTCAAATCGTGTTACTTCTTGCTGCTCAGCTGCTTATCCAACTCTGAAGGAGCCAAACTTTTGATGTAATATAACTAAATATATGCAGCTACGAGGGAGATAATCTTGCGGCATAAATGATTTTGCACATCTCCATAAAGGCATGAAGAAGAGTTTGCCTTTCATGAAATCCTTGTAGCAAATGCTCCTAATTTCCCGTAATCAAAAGGATTGTGCAGTTTTGATGCTCTTAGAGGTCCAAGTAGCTGGAAGATCAATTCTGCCATGACTCCATTTTTCTTGCTAAGTTAAAACATTGTGAGGCTCCCAGCGATGGCAGTCTGCTCATTCAGTGCGCTGTCTGAACTGTAGGATCCTTCGGCAGACGCCCAAATCGAGCGACTAAAACACTCTCTGCCCCTGATCATTTTCTCCAGCCTTCCTTGGGTTCAGAGAAAAGCAACCATTTTAACCCCCCTGTTAAGCAAAACAATGTTTCCTTGGTCAGAGCCAGAGAAGCTGCTTTTGAGAGTTTCTTTTTCAGGGTAACTGAGGGGAGAGCATTTCCTTTTGCCTGTGGGAAAGTTAGTCCCTGGACCAATCCCAAGCCATTCTGAAGTTGCAAGTTTCTTTTTGTTGTGGGTTCAGAGAAAGTTATTTGGAATAAGCTTGTGTCCTGTTTAACCAAAACCTCCCAGGTACTAACTTTAGCATATATTTTACCAGCAGTTAACTCACCTTGATAGTGAGGGTGCTGTGGGGGTTCTCCTCCCCATGATGGACTTAAATGGGGCTAGTGGTGGGAGGAGGCAATTGTCCCTGCAACATTTCCAGAAGAGCAGCAGTTTTTGTTCCTCCTGGAACTAATTCCACCAACTATAGAAGGGGAGGAAGATGGTTGTGTGGCTTCTGCCTTTCACAGAGCTGTTTCTTTTACTGTGGGGGTGTTGGATCTAATCAGAACAGTCGTAGCACAGAGAAGGGAGAAGACAAAAGCTCCCAAGGAAATGTCAGACACAACAGGATGTGCCTGCTGGATGGTAGCTGAGTGACTAGCAAAAACATAAATGGCATAAATTAGTCTTTGACCAACCCCTTTAATTCTTGTGTTCTGCAAGTCAGTCTCTAGTAAGAGAAAAAGCTTGTTGTTGGCATGGTCACCCCATCTTCTCTTTTCCTAAGTGCACATCTTTAGCCACAATTTCAGTATGTTTGGGGTTTTTTACTTTGGTGATTTCCAGGTCAATAAAATGTGGGGTAGAATTTTTGCTGTCCAATGCAGCTGGCGATAAGGGTCAGTTGTTTGGCTTTCAGCTGACGTGTTGCTGCTGGGATCTGTATGCTGGTTCTGGTTTGCAAGAAAGAAAAGTGGTATATAAACATGAGACTGGGATTTCAGAAGCCTGGACATTACACCTGGGATGAGCCCTGTCTTCATCACCAAGTCTGTCACCTCCTCTCAGCCACTGCCTTGTCTGTGTAATTCAGCTCTTTGCATGAGGATATCTTTCCATCTGTACATAGCATAAAGGATGTTGAATTTCCTGGCCTGACTGCATGTAGTAGCTTTGCTGCCTGTACATAACTAGTCCTAGGTAGAGGCACTGGAAATATTTGTATTCAGTTTGAATTTAGGGAAGCTGTAGTGTTGAAATATAAAACCAATGTGCTGTAGTGACAAGTGGTTTCAGCCTGCCATGTATGTGTTGGTGTCCTGGGAGGGTTGTGGTGTTCCTTCCCTTCCCAGGAAGGTAAGAAGGAAGCTCCCTGTCCATGTGGCTGTTGGTGTGGGGTCACTAAACCAGACCTTGTTTTCATATGATCTTGTTTTGATCTTGCATGATCTTGTTTTCACCCCTTTTCATGGATGAAGCAGTGTACCACTTTGCTCTTTGGAAGGAACAACTTAGGAAGATCCTAAGCCTGGTACAGTTGTCTTAAATTAAGATCTAATCATACCTTAAAGGTGTGTTTGTGAACCTGGTGCTCTGAATGAAGGGTGTAGTGAAAAAAGCCAGGACCTGCCCTCTGAACAGGAGACTTTGGGTATCTGACACCAGATGTCCTGGCCAAAGTCAGTAGGAATGAAACTGCTGTGCTTTAAGCTGTTGCTTTTGTCCAGTGGCTGTCAAGGCTGCGGCTGCTCACGGTGGGGGGGACTAGACCATCAGAAGGCACAGTGGTAGCAGAGACCTAAGAGAAACTTCAGTTCCTCGATATGAGACTTCCTTCAGAAGTCAGTTCCTTATATCCCTTAAACTCTGCTAATTTGCAAAACTATCCTGTATTGCTATTTAAGTCAGTCCTGCTTCAGATAGACCCCAGGTGAGCCCATAAACATTAATGGATTTTGCAAAGTAGAGTTATGAAAGCCTTTTTTCATCCCATTTCCAGAGAAGAGGCAGAAAACAAATGAAAAAAGTAGTTGCACCTGCAGTTGCTTTTCCTTAGATGAGCCAGCCTTCTACTGGCTCACTTTCCGTGCTGATAGTTGCATTTTGGATGTCAGCAGTGTTCTGGGTTGGAATATGAGCACTCTCAGAATTTTATGGGTAGCGACA
Organism: Tichodroma muraria; assembly: GCA_013390105.1. NCBI lineage: Eukaryota > Metazoa > Chordata > Aves > Passeriformes > Sittidae > Tichodroma > Tichodroma muraria. The sequence continues at coordinate 106,266 of WAAG01013873.1, read as the reverse complement.
GCTTCCTTACTGCGTTAGATTTATGGGGTAGTGCTGATAATACCTGCAGGAGACTGGAGCTCTCAGTTTGCTAGCTGTGATACAGAAGAGCTGAACAAGAGGGCAGTGGCTAGGGATGAGTTGTGACTGGGGAACAGTTCTGCAAGCTGCTTTATCACCCAGTATTTTGTGGCATAGTTAACATGCTACCACATGCAAGAAGAAATTGCAGTTTTGCTAGAAATACAGTCAGCAGAAAATATTGTACAGGAAATGTGTTAGCACTGCCCTGTGTTTCGGATTACTGAGTTATTTTGTTGCTTGCAAGGATGTAAGTACATTAATAACTATCCTTGTCTATGAGCATAGCTAATTGCATTTGGCCTGGGGTTTGGTACAATACAGCTTTTTGAAAAATCTGCCATAAATATTTTTGAATTTACTTATTGGGATGTTTAAGTGAAGGCACGTAATGGTGCTGATATTTCTGGAGATGGGATCAGAAGGAGGTTGTGCATCACTAGGTTTAAGAGGCACACAAACTATGTCTTGTCAAGCCTGAACTCTGTTGTGTTAACAAAAGTACTTAAATATATTGCTTAAGCATAGACTCAAAGTGTTTATATTTATTGCTCAGGGCTTTGCAGAATAGGGATCAGTAATGGTGTCAGCACATTTTGTTGCCCTGGAGTGGCGAAGTTTTGTGCTCTGCAGACTGGGGGTTCCGTGGGTGGTGGGTTCTCTTGCTTGGGATGCCAGCTTTCCCCTGCTGTAATTCTTGCTGTCTTATACCTTGGGGCTGGTCAGTGCTGCAGCTGTGTGTGCACCAAGATGAGCAGAGGGTGCAGGGTCTGGAGGCTTGCTGAGACAAGTAGAAGTTGGGATTCCCTGTTACAGGACCCAGGGACCTGGGGAGCAGCTTGGGTAAGCCAAGCCAGTGTGATGTTGTCCATCCTGGCTGGTATATCAGCCTTGGGCTGGGGACCTGGAGAAACAGAAGCAGCTGTTTCAGACTCTGTGTCAGGCCTCTGCAGGAGAAGGCTGTAGGAAGAGATGCCTTTCCTGGGCAGGTTTGTTTGAGGGTATAGGCGAAAATTGGAGTTTTAGATCTCTTTTCCATCAGCATCTGAAAGAGCACACTAAAAAAGGCCAACTCTGTTTGACCTGAATCCAGACCTCCCGTCAGCCAATCCTTTTTATAAAATTGGTCAGTGTATCAGGCAGCCTAGAGAAAAAAAAACACAGAAAGGACTTAAGAATAACTGAGCTCATGGTGAGATAAAAATTTCTCAGAGCCTGGATTATGGAAGGATCCGGTTATTTGTCAAATATATAAGCAGATTCTCTGGCTTGGCTTCGGAGGCTCAGCAGTCGTGCTGGAGGATTTGATTGTGTGCTCAGCCCATCCTACTGCTCTCCCAGGTACAGCTGAGTCTGGAAATTGAGGTTTAAGGCTGATGACAACTTGTGTATTAAATGTTACAAATTAACTGTACTTTGGAAATTGCAATTACAGGCTTTTTTAAGGGGTCTAAGGCTCTTGCTTCTTCTCTGAAGGGTTGGTTTTGCTTTTGCCATCATGTTACGTTATTTTTCTGGAATTAGCAGAACATTTTTGCTTCTGCTTTTCCTCATGTATCATCTGATGTCAGGAAGGTGAATTGCTTCCTGTAATAAACCTCTGTAATCACAGAAGAGTTATGGGTATAAAGTGCAGTAACATACTTTATTTTTTCTCTTAACAGTAAAAATATTTAATGTCATATAAAATGGTCCATCAAGGTAAGTGATATTCTGGTCTCTTTACTCTTGTGAGTAAAACTCTTTTAAAGGATATTTGTATGTCTCAGTACATGTTGGAGAGCATTTACAACTGGCTTGCCTGTCTAGGAGTAATGGCTAATAATTTTGATTACAGCAGAGGACTGACTTAATTTCCTATGGAAAGGGGAAGCAGGAATCTGGGATGCAATATAAAGGCAGGAATTGTAGTTCTGGGCTGCCAGAAGTCATTCCCTTTTTGTATTTGTGGAAGTTTGTGTTGGGCTCTATTACAGGACTTGGGAGATGGGCTTTCTTTTGGATTTAGATTACTGTAGGATTTATGGAAGCTGAAGAGTACATTGTGTCCCAAGGGCATGACCTGTGCTAGAGTAAGTGATCCTAAAATCTGCAGTGTGATAGCTGCTGGGAGCCAATCTTGGATGTTTGGAGAAGTGAGGAGCAGAGGACAGACTTTTTAGCTCATGTGGACGACATCTTTTTATTTTGCAAGTGGTTTTTCATCTTTGCTTGAGCAGCTGAGATGAAACATCCCTTTCTGTTAAGGACAAAAGCAAAACCCTTCACTTTAAGGCGGGTAGCAGGGCTGGGATGTGCTGCTGTCACTTGGCTTTGATCCTTGGTTGTGGTGTAGGAGTGCACAGTACAGCTCAGGAAAGTGTAGTGGTGATGTGTTTTTAAGTCCCTGGTTTAGACTGACGCCTGTGTTGCTGGCCCAGAGTAAGATGAGATCACTCCAGGCTGCAGGTGCTGTTGAGCTCTTTGGGGTCACCTGCAGCAGTCACATCCCAGCCACCTCTTCCTCACCGCCTGTTCCCCCTCCCAGGTGACCCCCAGGCAGGGGGACTGGAGGAAAATTTTCTGGGAGGACTGTCAAAGAGTTGTCTGTTCTCTCCCTGCTTGAAGATTGGGATTCTCCTATGGCCTTTTACTTTTTACACAGTTTTTGTGTTAAATGAGCAGCCTTTTTGGAAGCTCCACTGCTCCTTTGGCTGGGAGCAGGGTTTCTGCCTAGCAGAGATTTTGTGGTAAAATTTATTGTGCTGTACTTGAACACTAACCTGAGTGGGTTTTCCCCTTCTCTCTTTAAACGAGCCTTTTTTTTTTTTTTTTTACACACGAATGGAAAATTTCAACTTGTCCTCTGCTTAAGCACAGTTCAAGCTTTTCCAGGAAAATGGAATGAATCAGTAATGCTTCCCTCTTTTGCTTCTTTTATGCTTAACTAATTGTATCATTTTTATTGTCATTTTGATTGCATAAAGGCCTTTTTCTGGCATCATTTTCTGCTTAAGAGAGGGCAGGCAAGATCTCTGAGGTGATGCTCTCCCTCAGGAGCTGTGTTATCCTCAGACCTTCAGAGTTTGGAGATCACAGCTTTAGGAAGAGGCTGAATCTGAACAAGGACAGACAATTCTTACAGTGTGTTGTTCTCCTGTGGACTGAGGGGTTTTCATTCAAGTGATGTGCAGGGATGAGCATCCAGGAGCATAGGATGACTCTGGGCTTATCCTTTGGCATCAGGCAGCTTCCCTCCACAGCTCCCAGGCAGCCTCTTGGTGCTCCTCATTTCCTTTGCTGCCACTCACTCTCCTTGCGGATCCCAGCACTGTCCTAGAGTTTCATTCTTAATTGTTTCACCTTTCGCATAGGCTCGATGCTCTCTAGATTGATGTCTTGAAGCATGGGTTTAAAAATCAAATAGCAAATGACTGCACTCCAGTGGATGTTATTGCACTAGACATTATGTTTTAGAAGTCACTGTGGTTAAGTGGAATATCTCTGGAATCTTGTTTTTATCAAGACATTTATGTTCCCATCTAATTTTTGTGGAGAGTCATTTAGACATTTTCCAGATTAGAGCATAATGGAACTGCTAGCTATAAATGTTCAGAGGAATCCATTACACATGCTGATTTAGTGGTTAGTCACAATTACTTTGGAGCTACAGTGTCAAATTTAACACCAACCTTCAAAACCACATATTGTGAAATCTGGTCATCATTCCTATGAGATGTTCCAGCCTCTCTGAGAAGAAAAAGACATTTTGTACAGCAAGATATAAAAGCAATTTGGAGGGGACAGCCTGATGCTGGAGGAACAACTCGGTGTAAGAAGCAAACCGGCAGGCAGCTTTTCCCTGCAGAGTTTTAGCCCTTTTCTTTCTGCTTCATGAAAGTCCAGGAGACTGGTGGTGGCAGTGGGTTGGTGTGCTTATTTCCACGTGCGGGAGGTGCAGGTGGAGGCAGTGAGTGATGGAGCTAGAGCAGGACAGTCCCATGTGCTGCAAACCTGTGTCTCCTCCCAGACAGCAAAGAGCTGGTCCCCTTGAGGTCAAGACTGATATTTCTGTTAATGGTAGTGGAGATGTTCCTGCAGCTTCTTTGGAGAAGGCGCCGTAGGCCATAGAGATGTAGTTAATAATTAGAGCGACTCTTGCATCACACAAGTATCAACAGACATTTTCGCTTATTGTAACTATATATAGGTGTGGGTTTAAAAATCAAATAGCATCTACTTTAACCAAAGCCCGAGAGTGGAAGCTGGTGCCTGTTTTGCTTTTGAAACGCCACCTTTTCCCTGAGATAATTCTCTGCTTGTTGCAGCTGGCTGCGTGTTCCTGCATCCCACGGATGAGAGTTGTGTGCATTGTCTTGAGCTGCGTCTTCTCTGACCTCCTGGGGTGGGAATTATTGCTCTGAATTGAATGACCTGAATCTGGCTGGGTGTTGTTTGCTGATGGGAGATGGGAGGCTTATGACCTGCAGGACTGAGTGTTTCCTTGCTCTCAGCTTGTGAGTTGGAAGTGAGTTCATCTGAAGGTTGTTGTAGCACTGTCTTGGATTTTAAGCCAAGGGTGGGGGCGGTCAAAATGAAATTAACCTGAGATTTAGGGGATGAGCAAGTAAATCCCATTGAATTTGTGCATGTTAGAGTCTCAGAACAATATTTATGTTAAGGGATAAGCTTGTGCAGTTGGGCATCCTGAAGCTCTTTGGTTGCTTTGTTGTCCAAGAATATTTGTTTCCGCTGTGGCTAATGCTAGAGATGCTCACAGGATACCTGAAAGTGCTTCGCTGTCAGTAGTTTAATAGCAGTGATATAATAGCACATTTAAAAAGAACATTATTTGATATTGTTAAGACTTGGCCTTAGTTTGGAGTTTCTTTGCGATACCTGAAGGAGGTATTAAAATTCTAGGTTTGTACAAGCTTGAAAGGGTCAGTACTCTGATCGATAGCTGAGTTTACTAGTAAAGCTTCCTAAACACATAGGAATTTTTAGATATTTCAGGTCAGATCCCCGTTCTTACCAGTTGCCCAGACATCAGAACACTTTAAGACCTGTCTGACACACAGATCATGTAACTCTTTCATTCCCTTGGGTTTAGAATGTTACTTTTGTTCTTGAGCACAAGGTAAGCTTTTAGAAGAGGTAGCACTAGAGGACTTCAATTCTATGTTGAAATTAAGTTTGCTGGGAGTTAACAGCAAAGTTGCAGTGAGTTTGAACTACCTGGGGAAGGAGTTTGTACTGGCTGTTATGCCTCTGGCAGCTCATCCTCAGCTTGCTCCTGGAGGCATCCACAGGGCATTGAAAATGTCAAAGCAGACACTGTGCCCTGAGGTGCTGCCAGGTCTGATCTTGATTTGATCTCCAGAGCTGCCTGGTCTGGCTGCTGTGGAGCCGAAATCTGCAGACTTCCCATCGTGTGTGCCCTGGACTTGGCAGGGGTGGTGCTTTCATGGCCCAACTCACCCCTGTTAAAGACAATGGTGTTCATCCCGCTGATTGCATGAAGAGCCTTCTTCCCTGGAGAGGCTGCCTGCCAGGAAAGGAGATAATTCATGCCCTGCATCAGCTCTGTCTTAAATTGGTTGAAGAACGGGATCCGGTTAGCTTTAATGATAAGAGCTGGGATTTTGCAGTGTCAGCTCTTTTCCACAGGGTTTATGCTGGGACCACAAAACTCACAGGAGTTTTATGATGGGATGAGAGGTTAAAAGCCAGTGTAATAGCCACAAAGTGCTCCAGCCTTACAAAGAAATGTCACTGCATCCTCCTTGAATACTCGTAATTAGCAATTCCTGATTTGCCCTGGCTCTTTAGAGGAGTCTGCTGGGAGGACAAGCCTGTGAGCCGAGCTTGGCTGCCTGGTTAGGGCTGTTAAACCAGAGTGCTGTTTCTGACATTGTTCATTTTTAGAACTGGGTTTCCGTGTCTTTCTTTAACTGTTATCATTAGCAATTTGCTGGGCTTCATTTTGGGGATGGGAGAGCACTTTGTGATCTCTGAAGCATTTGGAAGTGCAGCAATGTATGGCAGTGACAGTACATAAACCAGAACAATAGTATTGCTTTCTAAGTGTATTTTTTAAACTCAGTTTTCTCTTTAAAACTAATTCTTCTGGGCAACTCAACTGAGCATATGTATTATTGCTAACATTTTCTTAAAAACCAATCCAGTACATACAGTTTTTTACTGTTGCTTTTAGAGGACTAATTTCTTTTTTTTCCTCCCCAGTAGACTATGTTCATCCGGCTCTCGTGACTTCTTTCCTGTTTAATTGCTTTAGTATTGCATTGAGTTCTGCTTTCACTTTTTAATTGGCAATTGTATCGTGTCCATGATGAAAGAGGGGAAATTTCACTGTGGAATTGAAGGCAGAGATTTGGACCACTGTGTTTTCTTTTAATGAGGAAGGTACTTAGTACTTCTCTTCAAGCTGTACCTATTACACCAACAAGTGGCATCTGCTTAAGTGAAGCCTATCAGATGCATAATGCACACTTAACACTCTGTAAAGAATGATAAATTAGGGCATTGAGAGCAACTAACCAAGACTTTGTGCCATGGCACAGCCAAGGAGGAACCAGTGGTGCCCGTGTCATGGAAGGTATGGACTGACATGGGTGGTAGGGATGTGGCTAGAGAGCCTTTGCTTCTCTGGCTCTCAAGTGGATGAGTGAGAAGAGTGAGTCCAAGGTGAGTCCACCTTGACTGATGGACAGCTCTGTACCCTCTTCTGTGCTCGTGGGCTTTGCGTGGCAAATCGGGCAGCCTGGCCTTAGCGCTGCAGTGAAATGATAAAATTGAGATGATTTCAGGGTTAGAAACTCTTCTTCCCAGTGGGTTGAGATACCCCTGGTGCCCTTATATTCCTCATGTATGAATGCTTAGTTACAGCTTTCATGCATTTTCTTTTTACTGGTTGCTCTGGGGGCTAGCTCAGTGTAGAGCTACACCTGATACGGGGCAACAGAGCTGCTCAGACTTCTGGCCCTGGGTCCTGTTTAAACCACTCAGCCAGTTTTGTTAGCAGATGAACAGTTCAGCTCTGCTGAGTTAGTGTATAAATAGCTTTTGTTACAGCAGTGCAGCCTCGATAAATGCTGTAATGTCTTGTCTGTGAGGGTTCCTGCACTTAACATTTTAGGGTTCTTAGAGTATGGCACAGACTATTATTGATCGCTTCTTATAGGTGCCCGTAGTTAGCATAAAACAGGAAAGTACAACTTGAGTTGTGGGCACTTATAAATATCTTAGAGCAGCCAGGAAGCCTTGGAAGGTGCAGTTTGTGCCCCTTGGTGTGGGACTGTGAACTGGGGTCATCCTACCTCCTGTACCAGGGCGTTCAGAGCCAATCCCTCCAGCCCTGCCGCCGGCAAGCACCGTGCACCTGGAGCTCCCTGCCTGGGTAAGGAGGCGTGAAGGAACATCAAAGCAAGTTGTACTTTTGCATAATAACTAGGAGCCTCATCCTGCCACCTGCCCAGGCATTGTGGCTTTGAGGTCACATTGATGCAAATGCACTGTGCTGAGTGCTGGAAGAGCATCTTTCCTGCTTCTTCATCCTTTTGAAATGCATGCTATACTGTCCTGGAATTCAGCTTAATCAGAGGCAGGAGTGTTTGTACCAAGATTGGCTGATGTATTTATTTTACCCAGGATTAATTTATAAACTCTATCTCTACCTGGAGAAGTTTGATTAGCATTATCAATCTAACGTGCAATGGATACTGAAGGAACTCAAGCTTTAAAAAAAAAAAAGGAGATGGGAAATTAGAGGGAGAAATTGGATTTAAATTGCAAGGCTGTCTGTGGTCCTGGAGAAGCTGGAAAAGGTCACGTTTCCTGAAAAAATGTAGCCTATGTAGAAACTACTTGTTTTATTTATTACAGGTATTCAAAACCTGCTTAACCCAGATCTGGACATGCCTTCATGATTTAGAGGTGATAACAATAACAGAACTTTGTTTTTAGACACAAAACTACACAATATTTATTCCCTAATGCGACCCATGAAAATAAATATGTAAATCCCAACAGGCAGCTGTGATAGTGGGTTTCATTTTTGTGATGCACAAGATTTTGAGCCAGTGCTAGGACCTGACTGATGAAACTGTGCCCATGTGAATGCACATCTATCCTGCATAGCCAGATGTCTTCTAAATCCTTGGTCGAGCTTCTTGTGGCTACCCTGTGAACATTAATAGAGCTGCTGCTTGCAGAATTTATTTCTACAAAGTCTGTAACATTGGGATTTTCTTCCAAGGGCAGACAAATGGCTTAGGGGATAAAAGATGATCTTTTCCTGAAGAGTGGTGACCAGTATTGATACAGTTTATTATTGAAATGGTTTTTAACTGCAGACCTGTTTGAGGGCAGGGGATATTTCTACAGAGTAAGATTTTTTGTGTGTGTTGTTCCCAGAGCGTTGCTTCTTGCAGTTGCCTCTAGGATTTGGGAGTCATCGGAGGAGGTCATGGTCTGATTTTTTTTGTTTTGGTTGCTTTCCCAGCTGTTCCCCACTCCGTGCTAAATGGGTCTTGTAACCTAAATGGACACAGTTGCATGGATGAAAGAAGACAGCTAGAGAGAGAGAGGAACAAGTGAGGAAATATTTCATGAGGCAGTTGAAGTGAATGATTTTGCTGATTGGTGAGGTGGCAGGCGGCCATCTGCTCGGCTCTGCATCCCTTCCACTGACCTTAGCTTTGTTCTTGGTGAGTTTCTCCTAGGGCCCGTCACTATGGAGAGGGAAGACATTCAGCACAAACAGATTCACAGGAGGCCAATCCTTTGTCTCGGACCTCCTTTCTCCATACTAGGTTGCTAAAGCCACCCTCGCATCATCTGTCCTTATCCCAGAGCAAACGTTAGTGGCCGCAGTGTCTCTGCGGTGCTGACGCAGGCAGAGGGTCCTTGAAAGCAAGGCAGTGACAGTGCAGAGCTGGCATTTTCCACTAGGTCTGCTAATTAATGAAGGTCACATGTCCAAGCTATTAGTTTGGCCACTGCTTTTCTCCATTAAGCAGACAGTGAAATGCCAGGGAAGGGAAGGACAGTTCTCCCTTCCACAGAGCACCACCATGACTCTGCAGTGGTGGTCACAGGGTGCTGTTGAGCCACGGGTATGCCAGCCTATTGTTGAAGCAGTATTTGCTGCTTCAAATAGGAAAATTTGGGTTATGTGGCGAGAAATTCTGCATGCTGAAGTGTTTCCCTGATTTTCCCAAGGGTCTGCTTTGGTGAAGACTTGCTAGAGACGAGGTGTTACTAGCTAAGCTTGCTGAGGGCATGCTGGCAGAGCTGAGAAGCAGGCTTTAGTATTTTTAAATAAGCAATCATTGCCTCGCTTAAAAAAAATAATTCTTTTAATCAAGACTTAATGTGGAGCATATTCCAGTGCAGAGTACGTCACCGCTGCAATTGTCTAGACAGGTTACCAGTGTCCCCGTTAAGCAACCTCATTATTTATTTATAGTTATTTATTATAATAAATGTGATTGCCTGCAGTAAGATGCGAACTCCACCGAGTCATATTTCAGATCTCACAGCTGTGTTGGTTGAATTTTCAGAATAAATAAAATGTTTGCAGCTGCAAATAGAGCAGCCTCTTACACTCTCGGGTGTCTCCAGTTGATGCTGTTCCTGGTAAAGGTACAAGAGGAGGAGATGCTCAGTTTTGGGGAGGAGGAGGAAGTGGCATCCTTCAAGTCCCTGCACACTGCTTGACCTTGGGTGATGTCCTTGTGGGGTAAAAGAGCAGGTGGAACTTGCTGTCATTGCTGACTTCAGCAGGGCTAGGGTAGTACCTCAGGTGCTGCATTTAAAAGCTTTAAATGGAAAACATCCAGTCTGTACAAGAAAATGGAGACTTTATGGATTTGGTGTGTTATCACAGGGATCATGTTCTCTGCTGCAGGCCCATTGACTTTGGTAGAATTACTTAAGATTTACCTCTCTCAGTGGCTATGGAAAATTTGGTGTGGTTTTTTTCCCTGGAATTTTGTTGTGTGGCAGGAGCTTGCCAGGATACCAACAGCTCCAGTTTTCTCGGAGAAACAAGAAGTTTGCAGGTATCTGACTTCTGTCCAAAGGGAATGACTTCCTTTTTGACCATTTACCCAAAATCTGGAGTTCTCTGAGCTATCTAGCCAAGGAGGGGAGGTTGTTAGTGAAGCTGGAGATCAACTCAGGACAGAACTGACCAGAGGGAACAGTTTCTTTGCTCATCATCCTTTCTGATTGGTGTTCAGCCTAGAAATGGTCCTTGCTCTTTCTCCCCTTGGAGTTTCACGTCTGCATCCTTCTGGGAGTGCTCTGGCTGCTGTCCTAGTTGTTAAGCATCTTTCAGAAGCTTTCCAAAGCTCCTCTGTATGAATTCCACTAAGTTTTGGGCATGTGCTACATGTGCCTGTCCTCTTGGGTGTATTATAATTACTTCAGCTCCTTGGCTCTAGGGACGAATATTTATCCTAAATGAGGTTTATCCATCACACCCATCTGTTTGGTGAGGTGGGGCCCAAGCCATAAGCAGAAGATAACCTTGTATGCTGCCAAAGAATGGTGGAAAGCTTATCCAGTGGTATATTTTATATACATATATACTGAGTGGCAGGATTATGTATAGCAGATATATATACATACATATACTATGTATGTATAGTAGATCTGTGTTGGTAAGGTTGGTGTGATGGCAACATCTGGTCTAAATGGTTGAGCTTGGCTGGATGTATGTTTTCTTTCCTATAGAACTTAATTCTATCAAAGTATGAAAGAACATTAAGTTTGGCATTTTATGAAATGACTTGAGGGAATTGAAGTTAGTTGTTCCCTGTAGCATTTGATAAAATACACAAAGGCCAGAAGGAATGAATGATTCACGTCTCGACTGTCAGCTGTGCGGAAAAATGAGGTGAAGCTGGATTCGTGATATAAAAATCTGTTCATCAGCACTGGAACTTGTCAAAACATAATTTCGTCTTGTTAATTTTAGTGAGTTATTGACTCAAAAGTAAATCATAAAGATTTGTAGAAGGAGAGCAAAACGGTGTTTTAGAGTGCTTATTTTTAGCTTGATTTTTTTTTTTAAGGAGGATTTCATAAAACTTCCCGCTGTTATAAAGTTAACATGTTCTTGCTCCAATAACGCCTGCCTGATTGCAGAATTTGAGGTTTAATCATGCACCATCAAATTCTATTTTCAAATTTAGAGTTAAAACAGTCTTTCAGGCTTAAGTTAACGTGCTCACTTGCATTTCAGTGCACATAGTGGCAGATAATTATTGTGTGTGCTGCATTTCTCTCATTAGTAGGTTAGTATTACAGCTTCTGCCAGACCACAAACAATTAAGGGTTACTTCAAGTATGACTTTAAAAGGAAAAAAAAAGAAAAGTAGTTCTGAGGAATCCTACACAGTGAGGTAATAAATGTCTACAGCAGAGACCATGTAAATGACTTAATGTGCCCAGATCAGCTGATAATCAAACATAAAACCTGCTCAAGCTTGTTAGCTAATCTCATCCATAGAACTAACTGCCTATTCTTCATGGATGTTAACCCAGTTATACTAACTTTTTAAGGCAAAAACCCCACAAAAGTGGAAAAACTACATTTGAAAAGGGTATAATAAATGAGCCTTCCTGCCATAATTAAACAGATCGTTGATTAAATGGACCCGTGGACTGATTCAGACACTGCTGTTCACCATGTGCAGCTGGTTTTGTTCAACCACTGCTATTGCATGTGATTGACCAGCCACATCCTAAGCAAAAGCTGCTGGGATGGGGACTTGAAAATTTCTACTCCAGTTTGTGCATGCAGCAGATGGACTCGTAAGAGAAGGGAAGAAATAGCCTGGTTATGGGGAGGATGTGCATGGACAGAAGGAGTGCTTACAGAACTCTCTTGTATCGTTGACTTAGATGAGTTTGTGTCGAGCAATAGATGCAAGGAATGCAGCATCTTAGGTCTGGAAATTCCTCTAGGATCCCTGGATGAAAAAGATGCTATTGCTATAAATTACTTGTAAGTAGTTTTGCTGAAGCCCTAATGAAATAGCAAAACTTGAGTGGTTTGGGCTGTCCTTGGGCAATGCAGGTGTGCCATGACCATTCATCCTTTTCCTGTCTCCAGAAACATTGTATAGTAGAAAATGCATAAAGGTACAAAAAGTCATGGGATGTGTAAAAAGTAGTGCTCATCTTCAAAACTGGCTTGGCTGTCAGGGTCCTTCTGCAATGCAATTTTTTTTCAAGTGGTGTTTGCTTGGGTTTTTACTGCTAAAAAGCAGTGAAGTCTTGGGACCCAACTGGTCTTCCCATTCTTCTGGAAAGTGCTCCAAGGTGTGTGATGTTCTCACCTTCAAAATGACGTCAGTTGATACAGGAGAGCTCAGGACCACCAGGTCTGTTGGCAACATCAGCAGAGACCTAGAGGAGCTGGAGGCTCCTGAAGATACTTTTTTTATTGGAAGTGTTCTTGTAGGAGAAGCAGAGCTACTTTCCAGGTGTTTTTCTTTAACTCTGTGGAAGATCTTGCTATGTAAGAAAGCTCAGAAGCTGGTTGTTTTGCTTGGCTTGTGGATGGTGTGGGTGGCTTGGAGGTGGGATTCAGCTCTTCCCAGCAGAACTGGGATATGACAGTCAGGAAAGGTGGGATGGTTTTCCTTTATCTGAAGCCAAACAGCTGGTTGAGTAGAAAAACAGGAATGGAGAACTATATTGATGGAGATGCAGTTGAAATTGCTGGCTAGGAGAAGGACCTTTCTCCTCAGCTAAGAGTGGATATGAGCTGGACAAGATTCCGTTGCAGAGGTCAAGAAATGTGCTGTAATTGAGTTGTGGAATGAGCTGTCCCTGGGTGGAAGCTGCTATGTGTGGCTGGGTAGGGAAAGGCTGTTCTTTAGATCTTATGCAGAAAGAATCAGCAATCCTTAGATTCAGGCCGGCTGTGAGGATCTCAAGTGGTTTGTTAAAAGCATGTTTGATGAGTGTAGAGATGAAGGGAAGAGGGGGAAAACAGCTGGGGAGACAAGTGTATCCAAGCCTGGGAGGGAAAAGTCTGTGGAGGGTGAAGGCAACAAGCAGGTGGAGAGCAGGGAGGTGGGCAGAGGTGGGCTGGGAGTCACAGGTACAGGGAGTCACCACTCTGGGTACAGTGCTGCTCCCCAGAGCTTTGTATTTCTGGTGACAGATGTGGAGAACTAATGTGTTGCGTTGCCAAAAGGAACAAAAATCCTAATACTTTGCCACTGAGAATGCAGGGTGCTTGTACAAAAAGCTAGAGGAAAGGCAAGTGTTTAGCAGTGAGGGAAGTTTGATCCACTGATGGTTTTCTGCTTGTTCCCTCTCACTGGTTTGCTGGATTTTAGTAAGACTTTAATAAATGACTAAGATACCATGATCAATTTGCCTCGCAGCTATTTGGGAGCTGATTTGCAGTGGTGGTGACTGCAGCTGGGGTGGGCAGGCATTAGGAGAAGGAGTCTTTAGCAAAGAGATGCTCCTTGGAAAACCAAATCAACCTCCCTGGCTGTAACTAGTTCTTCCTTACTATTCTTTCAACCTCTGATTAAATTTTGCTTATTTTAAAAAGGAGATGGCTTCTAAAAGAACTTGACAGTGTGTTAGTGAAACCATTTGGTGTTGGCTGTTTCTGCTTTATCCTTTAGCAATGCTATTGACGCAGAGATCCTGTGATTTCCCGTCTCAGATTCTGCATAGGATAGGAGTTGTAGAAGTAGGGGGAATTGTTAACTCCTTTCCTGTTAGCTTTTAACATTCACGCAATTGACATTTGACAGTATCTTCAATATATATAATCTGTCACAGAAATAGTCTTGAATTGCAGGTGAAGACCTGCAGTAGTAATTTTGGGGGATGCATTTCCCCCTTCTTCTTCTTTTGGGGGGGTGGGGGGAAGGAGGCTTTTTCTTTTTTTGTTTTTGGTTTGTTTTTGGTTTTTTTATTCCGTTGATGTTAAAATCAATATTGAATGAGTGCTGCTTTGAAAGAAAACAATTTCGTGCAGGTGTCCAGAACCAGTAACCAACAGTCAGGAGTTCAAACAGTCTGAACATGGCCAGGGAGAGGAAGGGGATCATTCATCACGCTTGCAGTTCGTTAGAGAGATAATGTTTGAGGAAATTAAAGCGTGGTGCAGAACTGCTCAGGGGTGCTTTTCCTGCACCATGCATATGCTCATGCTTTATTTGCCGTTATTCTGCTGTAATGTATGTTTGGCTGCTAGCAAGCACATGAAAACCTAATATCAGGTTCAAACTGTGCCTCCTTTATTTATAAACAGCTTTTCTTTTGCTTTACGCTGAGGGAGCATGATACAGAGACATCTTGCCATAGACTACGTCAGTATAAGGTGCCAAAAATGAAGAGGAAACATTTTATGTGATTAAACAACTGAGACGTTCTGACAGATGTTTGCCTGACAGAGTCTGCAGGAAAGGCAGCAGCGCTCCGATCTTGTTAGTGCCTGTGCGTGTGTTTGTACCCCAAATTCAGGGGGAGGTGTTAACAGCTGGCTGTATCACACAGGCTCCTGGGACCCCTTCCCGTGTGCTGTACAGTGGCTCTGAGTGTGCTTGGTGTGGGCTCTGTTCCTGAGCTACCTGCAAAGTCCTTCCCATTCTAGTCCCTAGCTTTCTCTCCTCTCCAGTCTTCCTTTTCCTTAGCATCATCGCTTTGTTTTCTGGCTCCTGACTCTCTTTCTTCTACTTCAGGAAGTGTTTACTGGTTTCAATAAAGACTTTTTTTTTAACACAGGTTTTGCCAAAACAAAATCACGCTGAAGGTACTGGTTCTCACCTCTTGGCTTCAGCTGAATGTCCTTCCACTTTAATTGCTAACCAGATGGGTGTGCTTTAAGGGAAGTTTATGTTGGGGCTTTGATGGTTTTTGACTATTAAAATAGCTTTAATTTGAAGATTGAATTCAAGATAATGCAGCTATGGCTTTGGAAAAAATTGCTGTTGATTATTTCACATTCTGATGTAAGTGGTAGAAAGGCCCTAAATATTTTGAAGTTGTATTTGGAGAAGTAATAAAAATTAATTCAAACTTGTCCAAGCTAGACAAGTCTGTCTGGCTTTTCTCCCCTCAGATGAATAGAGCAGGATGGATCTTTTTGTGATGCATAATCAGGGTGGAAATTTGAGTCAGACTGCAAAGGTGTAATCCCCTTCAGGGATTATGGTGTGTTTTGCATATTGCCTCCAAGTGGCTATCCAAGGTTTCAATGGATGCTGTAACCCTGCTGCTATCTATAGCACTTTGGAAAGCATTCATTGATAAAACAGGATTTTACCAACAGCTTTGCAAAGACCTGAAGGAAGGTGGAGATCTCTGGGAGAGCAAGGAACATTATTGCCTACAAAGACATTGTGATTCTGTCAACTGCACTGATTAAATAAGGACACCTACCTTGAGTGCCAGAAGAACTTATAACTCATTTGGGGTTGAGTGCAACCCTAATAGCAAGTGTGTGTTTGCTTTTCTGGGCCATCTCTCTGCTTGTAAAAAGCTGGTTGTGTTGGGGCAAACCAATCATGGTTTGCTATTAAATCTTGATTCGTTAACAAATGGTAATGTGTTACATTATATCTGTTGAGTCTTATTTGCATGGGGTGGAAGGCAGCATGAAGACTTTATTTGTTGGTGCAAGGCTAAGAGGATTAGTTGTGGCTCTTCAAAGGTGGGGGCAGATGATGGGGAGCTGAGGTGGTGGAAGAGCATCTGCCATAGTACTGCTTACGCCATAAACACTTATTTAAAAGAATCCCCCTCTTTATCCTGCTGTGTTTGGGTTGAAGGAAGCACATTTACTACTGTCGACTTGTCGTGGGAGAATGCTAAATAATTGCTTCATCCAACCAAAGGCTGTTGGTGAACAGGGTGGAGAGTTAGCATAAAGGCTAAATAAGTGTAAATGGTTTAAGTGTTTCTAATTTATGGCACAGCACTCACAGGGGAATATGCTCAGTAAGACCTGCAGCATCTTTCCTATTGAATGAACGGATTAATGATGGCAACGTCTGCCGTGTTAGGGACGTGGGTGAGGTCACTCCTTGTCTTTGGCCGTAGGAAATATTTCAGCTGGAAAAGCCACCATTTCCTTGCAGCTGTTTTAGATTCTGCTTTTACAGTTGAGAGAGCAGACTCTTTTTCTGGAATAGTTTTGGAAAATATTTAATTAAGCGGCTCTAATGAGGGCCCATTAGAACTGCAAACGGAATTATTGTTATCATCATTTCAGCTGTTAACATTTTAAGGGCAGTTGTTCACAAACTGTTCAGTAATTAGGGCCCAATTCACTGTGGAAAAACTGTAGCTGGGCTGCTGTTGCAAGTGTAACATGAAAAGGAACATTTGAAAGGAAGTCATTCTTCACAGGGTGTGCAGTAGACACGTGGACCCATTGCTTTTCAACACAACATGGTCTCCTGTAAGTGCAAAGCTTCAGCTCCCAGAAGTGGTGTGGGCTGCTGTGCCATAGGCACGATAGGTTTATTCATTCTCACAAGCACTGCAAAGTTGTCGTGGTCCTTTTATAGGTGTGCAGAGCAGAGTTTTGGGACAGAACTGTGGAAACTCGTACTTGTGGCACAGCTGTTCTAGTGATCACAATCTACAGCAGTTCTGCAAACTTAGCAGTGCTGTGATATTAATGGCCAGGTGAGCCTTTGAGCCTCCTAGGAAATTAAACAGCACGAGGAGGGGAAAAGCGCAAATTACCGCTCTGTTCTTGGTAAGAAGCGGCACCTTACACAGCTTGATGCAAATTGTTTCTAGTTAAGGAACGTCTTAAAATGCAACTCTGCAGGGTTGCTGAGCTGTAGCTATAGTTAGAACTGCAACTATAGATAGCATTAAATTTATTTAAGTGCTTATAAAGTGAAGTTTGCCATTTCCTCTGAGACTTATTTTAGAGCAAGTCTAGCAGAATTTTTGAGCAGCTTTGTGCACCTCATGTTCAAGCACATTTGTACTGCTGAGGCTGGGCAAGAACAGAGGTCTCCGTCAGTGTTTCACTGCGTGGGCACTTTGCTTCCTTAGTCTGGTTTGGGATGGTCCTGCAGAAGCTGTGTGGTTGTAGCAGCCTTCCTGGCTGCTTCCTGGCATGGTGGCCAAGTGTGGCTGGAGCACAGGGCTCTGCTTCCACAGGGAACCATGTCTGGTATTAAAATAACTTTGTGTCTATCTCATGCTGGTTCATGTTTGCTTTCTGGATTAGAATGTATTCTGGAACTCTAGATTAGTAAACCCTCTTTCTAAGCAGGAGAGAAAGAGCTTTAGCTCAAGAATGGGGCTTGGTGGCAGCACCAAGGAGCTCTGGAAAATGCTGTGTGCCACATCTAAGCCCTGAGGCTGAAATTTCTTGTATTTACTCCTCTTCAACTTAATTAAGTGTCATCTGTCCTGAGAGCAGATGGCTGACTTTTATTGGAACTGGGCAAAGCTTTTTCCAGGTAGCAGTGGTTTGATCATGGCAGAGGACATGGTAGAATGTCATTAGTGCTCCAGAAGACATGTTGTCACATGGCTGTCATGGGGGTGGTGGGAGATCAGGGTGTCCCTGTCCACTGACTCTGTGCGAGCATGTGACCTGTTGTTACGTGACCACCCCTTGAAAAGTGGGTCTAGGGGTTGGAGTCAGGGTCCCTAGATGGGTTTCTGGATGGAGAGCTGGTTTCCTGCAAGGCCCTGCTGTCCTGCAGGGCAGCTTTCCTGTTTTACAAGTAGGAACCACAGATAAATGGGAATTCTCTTTGGCACCATGTTGGAGCTCTGGGAGAGGCAGGCAGCAAAGTGCTGTGTCATTTTGGTCTGAGAAATAGTGTTTTTCCAAGAGAAGGGGAATATGTCTCCTGCCACGAGCAGCAGCTCATGCAGAGAGAATTCGAGATGACTCCAGAGACCTGTGGGCCAGCCAAGGACAGTGGTAACCCCAGAAGGTGTGCTGGGGTACACAGGGAGCAGGTGCTGCTTTGCTTCCTTGCAGACTCGTTCCTGGAGCTAAGGCAGAAACATATCTAGCAGTGAACTGAAAAACCTGTTTGGGTTAACATTTCCCATCCAGGGAATACCCTAGAGCTAAAATACCCTAGAGTCCGTACCCTGGAGCTGACACCTTGCTTTGCCTGCAGCATAGAGTCAGGACAGATGCAACCATCTCACGTGAGAGGTCCTCCACTGCTGTGCTACAAGAAATAAGCCAAGATTTCCAGCTCTGGAGAAACTGATGCTTTTTTTCATTCCCATCCTAAGCAATCTACTAGCAAAGGAATTTATGATAATGAAAATATTTTTTGTGCGAAGTGCAGTAGCATAGAGCAATAAAACCCCATAATTGCAGCAAGAATATTCCACGTTAAACCAAACTATCAATTATAGTTTGCACAGTGGTTTGCTAAACTAAAAAGGTGGTGCTTTCATGTGAAAAAATATTCATTATCTTCTTTCAAACACACCTTAATTGCCAACATCAAAATTATTAATTAAGCAATACGTCTTGCAAAACTGGATTGGCTCACCCAGTGCACACGGGGTGTGGTAAGAAAGGTATGGAGAACATACAAGTCCCTGGATCCTTGCAAGGGAGAGCTGTATGTGAAGTCTGTACTTGGAGTTGATTTTATGGCAGATGTAATTTTATTTGGGGTGCAGTGAATTTAATTTGGCAGCAAAACTGTAACAGAAACAGTGATAAATTCTTCAGCCAGTCCTTTTCCTAAGGGTCCATGTCTGGCAAACCCTCGGGTCCTGCAGCCAGCTCTGGGGGGTGGCCAGGCTTTGTGCTGGGCATTGTTGCTGCCAGATCTCCCTGTCCCTGGGGCTTAGCCCCAGGTGCTCCAGGTGCCCCAAAATGTGATTTAGAAACATCCATAATAAGTGTAGCTGGAGTAAAAAAAGGCAAGGAAAGAATCTTAGTTCTGTTTTGCTCGTATGTCCACCCCAGATGTACCTGTGCTGCTGGCTTCCAGTTGCTTCCAGTGCTGTTCTGAAAAGCACAACTGCTTTGAAGAATAGAGCTATTCTACTTGAGGCATTCCATATTTTCATGCTAGCAGAGGCCTTGGATAAAATTAAATTTTAAGACTGCCGGTTGAGACCTGGAAATTTAATTTCTTTAGCTTCTGGTAACTCAGTCCTTGCTCAAAAATGGCTTTTCTGTATAATGTGGTTGGTCAGCATCATATCTGATTAGTGCCAGGAGAGTCTCAGACCTGCTCTGTTATGTATCAGATGCTTGTTGTTATCTTTCTGTTTTCCTTCTCCTTTGTTTTATCACTCAGGAGCGTCCCCAAATTAATGGTGAAAAGCCGTCGCACAGAATGGTCCTCACGGTTACAGGTGAGACTTGAGAGTACAGCTGGATCCGTGGGTATCCAGCTTACACTGAGCCAACCAGACCTTTCCTCTCCAGGCACCTCAGTGCACCCTCCCTGGGCAGAAACTCCCCTCACTCTTTGTTGATGTGCTTAAAGCCCTTCCTGTGCTTGACCCTAATTTTGTTGTATGTGTGAACTTGCCGTGATAACGATGGACAAGTTTTTTTCCTCTATATATGATTTTAGAGAATGCTATTATCTTCTGTTTCCCACTAGCTCTGGAGGAAGCTATGCCTCTAAAGTATTTGTCTCATCAATTTGCAAAGACATCTTTATTGCCCTTGGTGGATCATAAAGGCTGCTTTCCAAGGGGATGTTTACTGTAAAAGCTAATGAAGACATCATTGCTTTCCGTGGCATCTTGTAACTTGTTCTCCAGCAAGAGTGATTGACTTCTTGTTGTGGCTGTATCTTAGCTTCTAGGTGTGTGTTTTAATGATTTTTTTTCTCCTCAGGTTGTTAATGGTAGAGTTGGCGGATTGGACAAAGGCAGCGTTGTCTGAACTGGCAGGGCTTGCAGCAGGCAGGGAAAATGTCTGGGTGCTCTCTTTGCTTTCCAGGTTTTCTTTGCATAAGAAAGTGCTATTGTGCATATCACTTAAAATTAGGTAGTTAATATTTTTTTAAGATTTTCTCTCCCACATCTCAGTGCAGATAGGGTGTTCCCAATTTCACTTTTATGACTATAGATTTTGCACTTTGCATTCACAAGAGCATGGAAACGTGATTAATGTAAAAAATTGTCAAACAGCTTTAATCACTGTTGATTTGTTATCGATACCTGCCCTCCCTTTTCCCAGAGAGCCGTTGTGCTTGCACTGGCCTGTCAACTTCTGTGCAGTGAATAAAATCTTACACCTTTCTTGGTGCCCTCTTGCCCTGTGTTTAAAATAAGTACTGTGAAGAGCCAGGGAACTGCTCCTCTGGGATTATTGGGTAGCTTTAGTCACAGTGGAGAGAAATAATGGGAGGAGAGAATAAGCATATTCTATTTGATGCCGTCGCTTTGCTGCCACATGCGCTAAACTATGCACGCAAGACAAGTGGTTTTACATCTAATGTATATTTTCAGCCGGGGTGGCCTTTGTGAGACATAAGTGACATAAGGTGAACAAACTGCTTATTAAGGTAAGACAATGAAGCCCCAATTTTAAAAGGTTAAGATGTACTAGAAAGTATCAGAGCATCCTCCAAGTCATTAATGCTGTACAGAATGCACAGCATGTGGTATTTTGAAAGGCCACTGTAACCTTTTCAAGCATGAAGCATGCTAAAAGGAATCTATTTCCTCACTGCCTTGAAAAGGGAAATCAGTCTTTTAAAACCTTAGTTTCTATTTGTTTAAAAAAAGAAACAAATTTGGTGCATAAAGAGAGAGGGAGGATCCTTAAAGCTAAGTGAGCAGTGAGCTGTCTGCAGCAAGGGAGCAGCCCTGGAAATCCGTAAGTGATATGAGATGTGGAACTTTATTTATTAAACAGAAAAATATTCTCACTGTTGTATTTCTTCCCCAAATTCTTACCTGTTTTTTAAACTTTGCACAAGCTTGGTTTTGCCTCTATTCAGAGTAGCAAAACGTGGTGGTTGGATGAATGTCTGGTGTGGGATCTCTGCACCTGCTTGCAGTGGGGAGCAGAGGTGAGGAGGCTGCAGAGTGGAGTAGGAAGGGGCAGCTTCACCCGTCCTTTGTGTTGGCAATGTCCTCTGGTTCAGAATCTGAAGTATTCAATNGGGTGTGGAATATTCCAGCAGGCAAGTCTTCAGGCAAACAAGCTACAAAGATGTGAAAAGGTTTTGTGTATTCCATAAAGCTTACTGGTCCTTTGAGTTAGTGTGTTTGGTCTTACTAAAGTACGACAGCTCCCTACAGAGCCAGCCTTGCTGTCCTGTGCTGTCACAGCAGCACCACTGCCCCCACCCAGCAGGTCTCTGTGCTTCCAAGCCCAGCAGGTTTCCCTCTCGTTTCCATGTCGTTACTTGCCAGCAGCTGAGAGCAGGAACAGCCATTCATTCTCGCCCCAGGGATGTGCAGCCACGTGCCCAACCACTAAGTGTCTTGGGGCAGCAGCAGTACTGAACAGTGGTGGACCCGCTGCCCCACTTCAGATCTGATAGGATGAGTTGGGCAAGACCACACTTCAGAGTGCTCTGCAAGTCCAGTCATACCTCCTCCAAGCATGGTACAACTTGAGGACCGTTTTTTGGGGATGTTCCGCAGCCTGCTTTGCATTTTAACAAAGATTGTGAAGAGTTGACAAGCCTCCTGAGACCTGAGGAAGCCCCCAGGTTGCCTTTTGCTGAAGTCAACTTACCTGCTAGTTGGCCATGCTGCATTGAAGCAGCTGGACTTTGCCGCAGGCATCTTGCTTTTGTTGCTGAGGTCTTCATGAAACAAATTAACCAGATGCAAGTTCTGACTTAAGCCCACTGGGAACTGGGAAGATAACAGACTGTCTTGCTGTAAGTTGAATATAGACTCTATGAAAGAACAATTTAAGTGCTACTTGTAGTCTGTCCTTGGCATCTGTTGGCTAAATGGCCTCTTCAAATATACACTAGGGCTCCAACTTCACTTGCTGTAGCTAAGCTCCTGATTGCAGGATGCTTTTTACTCCTGACTATTCAGCCTTTGACTCTTGCAGTGTCAGTGGAATTAAAGAGCATAAAGAGCAGGGTTTTACAGTCAGTGCTGCTGCTGTTGCTCGTGAATCCTGAAAGCTGCTCCGGAAGAGCAGAGGTTTTGTGTGTGGAGGGAAGAGATGAATTAAAATATTTTATCCCCTCCTGAACACAGAGAAAGAGAGTCCTTCTGTTTAGATGATCTCATTCAGTGGGTGTCTAAAGGCTGAGTGATGCGCACTGTGCCAGAGTTTTCAGTACATGTCGCATAAGAGCAGGGCTATTTTGCTTTTCTGAGGGGATGGGGGAGATTTTGTTCTGCCAGAGTTTCTCCAAGTTTTGGATTTGGTTTGCAACTAGGCAGTTGTCACCCAGGTCCCTCCTTTCATACCTTACAGGTCTCATCCACCTCTAGCTCTCTGTTTCCTGAAAACCAATGGCAATTTCAGTGTCCCTGTTTTGGGACTCCTGTAGGACTGCTCCCAGTGTGACACATTCAACAATCAGATCATAAAAGTGAAGTCTAGAACATGCAAGGAAGGGACAAAGCAAGGATCTTGGCAGCTCACCAGCCTCGCTATCTTTCTTGGCTGAGGCTTGCAAGCATCAAGTTGCGCTCCTGTGTGGAGGAACAATGGTTTAATGTTTGATAGTGATCAGATCAGGAGGAGAGCAGAGCACCAGGCATCCGACAGGTTGTCAAACCTGTCACATCCCAGCCTTTTTTTCCCCTTGACAAGGTTAGCCACTGACTGACAAGGGTACACTTTGCCAGGATGGCAGCAGAGCCTTTAGGAGGAAGAAAAATGCTTTCAAGAATGAGTTCGGCTGCTTTCCACGTATCACAACATCTCTGCACAAAGCTGCATTCTCAGATGTGCCTTTGCAATGACTTTGAATCTTTTCCTTTCTCCTCCTTCCTGTTACTGGAAAAACAAACACACACAGAGCCTTTCCACAGGCTGCAGGTGCCTGTTGGATGAGGTGTGGAGCAGGATTGCAGGGCCATAAACATCCCTTGCTGTGGCTCCTGGTGTGGGGTGGATGTCTGCAGTCTGAGCACCAGGTGCACACAGCCATGAAAAACCACCTCTGGTGACACTGGTGTTACAGATAAGGCACGTTTGGAAAGGGATGAACTTCTTGTCTGAACTGGAGAAGTTTCTCTCTTGAGGCTTTCCTCCCCTACCCACCCTTGCCTCTCCTTTGTTTTCAGGAAATTGAAGGGCTGCAAGTGCCACAGTCTGTCCATCTATTCACTTCCCACAGTGCTGACTGCTGTATTGGTAAAACAGTTCCAACTAAATAATTTTTTTCAATGTGCTTTTAATACTCCCTCACATCTAAGTGTCTGTGACTTTTGCAAGGCAGCTTGGCCCTAGGATTTTGTGATGCAGCCCAGTGTATGTTTGTGTTGCACGCTTTTCCCTGCTGTGTGCACATAATCGTACATAAATGCATGTGCTCTCAGTCCACTTTTCCCTAGCTGTGGCCAACCTCAGTTACATTAATATTAAATCTACAGGTCGCAAAACCTTTGTGGGATCTGCATTTGCTGTAGAAGTGCAAGGATGTTTGTTAATCCTTTTCCCATGATGCACTTTATACTACCTTGGATCTGGTATCGTTTTCGCACTTTTGAATCAAAATCATAAAGATGATCGTCATAAGGCATAAAAAGTTAGCATGCTCTTATCTATTTTAATTTTGTTTGAATGATGCCATCTGCTTTTCTGAGTATGGCGGGTAGCTGAAGCAGGAGAATGTACCAGTTGGGAACAGCAGAAACAAAGCAACAGTGTATTTCTTATGGCTGATGGATCATTATTTTATGTGCTGGTTAAGTGAGAAACCCGTGCATCCCGGTAGGTCCTTTCTGCAGAGTTCATCCAACAGCCTTTCCAGGCTCTGAGCTCTGATTGCAGTCCTGCTTTTCTCGAAATACCAAGTGCCTGGTAATTGTAGCCAGAAAGAGGCAGACATGTGAGTGCTTCTGCAGGATAGGTTAGTTGCACAAATCTCCCTTTTGGGAATGAGTCATGTTTGTAACCTCTCTGTTGATTCCTTGGGATAATGAAGGTTACTCTCCTGCCTCTCTGCTGTGGGGAATGCCACTGGGATGTTACTTAACCCACGAGTGAGAATGCACTTGCTATAATCTCAGCTATGGGACAGATCCCAGCCTTTGCATGTGCCTGTTCCCTCACTTGCATGGGTCAGTGCTTGGGATTAGGCCTGAACTGCAAGACTTTCAATTAATGTGGTTATTCTTCTGCTGAGAGTGATTATTTTTCTACTGAAGTATTATGACAACAGAGTGGGTGTGTTATGTAGAAAGCTGCGTATTTGGAGTACTCACTGTTGTCTGCCGTCAGATCCAGAAAGAAATAAACTGCTTTTGTTAGCTGTTTTATTAGAAAGGCAAGAAGCATCTGCCTGGCTGCACATTGGTGTGCAAGTTGGTTGTTTGACACTCATCATGGTGTTGTAAGCATCTGTTGACAGGTGGGAAGAGCTCTTGGTGAGCAGGCTCGTGGCTTTGTTGCCTACCTGCCCCGGTTAGGCTGACAGGTTAGGAGAAAGCCACTACTTTGTGCTGTGCAAAAATCTGTTAGTATGGGTGGATGCAGACTGACCTAAACAGCTAAGACAGATATTAATAATAAATAAGTGCCCTTGACTTGAGAATGAAGAGCTGAAGCTGAGCTGCTGTCACGCTAATGCCATGCAGGAGCATGTTTTCAGAAGTGGTAGTAATGTATGGGATTTGTTTCACTAGGTCTAGTTTCCATGTCATGTTACGGATTCAGTTTAACTCTGGAAGCTGATACTCATCTAATGAAACTGGAAATAGTGTCCAGCCAAATGAAATAATCAGCTTTGGAGAGTGAGAGGATATTGGGCTCTGTAAGGTATTTGCTGTGAAGTAGGGTAGCTTCTTTGTGGGGATAGAAAGCATGAACATTTAAGTGAGTTTCATGGTGTCTTGGTACTTCTCAACTTTCCATGTTCTTGGTGACTAAATGAGCTAAAAGACTTTAGTAAGAAAAAGAAAGTTCCTCTTTTGACACAATGCTGTACATCTACTATATGTCCTCAGAATGCATGAAGACAGTCTTTGACCTGCACAAATATCAGAGGTCCATACAGTTGCTTTAAGGTCACTTGAATAACCCTGTAGAATAATATGCTGGCATTGCCTTTGACAGATTGCCTGGAGATTTGCTTGCTGAAGCCAGTCGTCAGAGCCACTGTGTCTTGGTAGCAAAGACTGTAATAAAATTGTTCAGTTCAAAACAGACCGTTCTTCATTTTGACTTGTAATCAATAACTGTCTGTGGCTGGTGTCGCCTCGGACTCTGTCTCATGGGGACATATTGTACAGTGGAGTCCTGTATGCTAATCTGTGTCTATAAATAAAGACATTTCTGTGAAGACTCCTGCATCCTTCTGGGGCTGGTGGAGAGCTAAGGGCTAAGAGGGGAGCTCTTATTTAGGGCCTTAGTAGCCTTGGGTTAATTTGTATTCTGGATCTCCTTTTTCCTGAAGGGAGACAGGATACAGCTGGACAAGCGGTATGTTTGCCATGTCTGTGGCAAATATCTTTGCATTCCTCGTGGCTGAATAAAACAGCAGCCACGGTGTTTCTGGCAAACGTGCATAAATGACAAGTTCTGGCCAACCCCTCTTGAGTGTGGTGGAGTGTGGGGACTTGTCCCTGCAGCCAGGGAGGCCAAGTCAGTGGCGCTCAGTGCCCTTGGGTCAGCTCTCGATGGCTACACAGGGATGCGTTTGGGGACAGTACAAACCTGCAGCAGAGCTTCCTCAACTCCTCACTTTGACGGGACTGTGTGTCCCAGTGGCACCCCGCTGCCTTCCAGTGAGATGCTGGTTGGTGATAAGGATTTATTTAGGGATGTGGCTAAGTGCCACAGGCGTCTGACTGGTTCCACGTATCCCAGTTTAGCAGGGTAGATGCCAGGAGGGAGCTGTGGGCAGAGCATCCTGGTTGAAACGTGAGGCTCGTGTGGGATCTGCTGACTTACAACTTGCTTCTGCTCTGCTGGAGTTGTGGGATTTTTTTTAAAGATGCCTGCAAAGGCTTCTTTATATGGACGTCTGAGGGAGAGGCTGGTGGCGTGGTGGGAGGATATTGAGTTACTTTAGGCTGCAGGACCCAGTGTCTGTGGAGCAGATGAGTCTCTATTTATACACGCAGCTGATGGTGGGCGTGCGAAAGCTCTCGGGCTCCTGCGTGAGCTGTTGTCTGTGTTGATAGGAAACAGCCAGATGGATCCTGGGGAGGTCAGAGATGCTCTGCTGTCCCAAAGCGGGGCTGTACGTAATACCTGGTACATTGCTAACTCCTGCTGCAGCACGTGCAGGATGTGACTTAAATGAAGCAGAGTACTCACCTTGAATGCCACGATCCGACCAGAAACGCATGGCTGCTGTGAGCTGTGGGGAAAGGGTTGTATGACGCTGGTGTGGGGTTATTCCTGCAGCCCTGCTCCCTCATGGGCTCAGAGGGGGTTTAGACACAGCCCAGCAAGGAGGGAGGCCACGTGCCTCGTGTGCTGGGGAGGGAGCAGGGTGGCCCTGTGTGGCTGAGCTCCAGAAGAGCGGGCGAGTGCGTTGGTGGCTGCTGCTGGATGATAATGAATATGAAACAGGAGCAGCAGAACATGGATCTAACTCACTGTCTGCCTACGCTGTTTCAGACCATGGCTTAAAGAGCATTTCTCTTCATCAGCTGAAGCTGCCTCTGCTCGGCTGCTTTCCTCATCACAGCTCTATGGTGAACCAGGCTGGGGAGGTCAATGCAGAGTAAAAATAACTGAGCTGGAAGAGAAAGTGCAGCCATGGCACACCATACCACTGAGGGAAATGCTCGCCAAAATGTGCCCACAGGGTTGAAGCAAGAACATTGCATGTTTTGAGTCTTAGATGGCACGTGGAAACCAACCAAGAGCTGTTTTTCTGGTTTTACACTTTTTTTTTTTTTTGCTTTTGTTGATATGTCTCTTCCTTTGTATGAACTCTCTTTCACTGCAGGGGAGGCTTAGGATTGGTGTATTGGGATATCCTGCTTCTGGATGGTTATCTTACAATGTGGGGTGACGCTCCAAAATAAGCAGCTTTGGGATCTTTCTCCCTTTGGCTATTAGGCTTCCACGCTTAAATTGCATAGCTGGCAGTAAATGCTGCCAAAGTGTCATGTAGATGAAGCAGCTTCATAAGAGCTTTAGTGCCACAACCTTTCCCAACCCCTGCAATTACATTTTAATTCAATATTTCATTGGAGTTTTCAAATAATTCTAAATTAATAGGGACCAGATTGCAGGGGGAAGAGCTGGCATCGTTCTCTGTTTGCTTACGGAGTCTTCTGCACTGCAGATACCCGGTCGATACACACAGCTGGGAAACCAGGTTTTCTCTGAGGACAATTGAACCATTCCTGTTAGAGCCCATCCAGAGTTTAAATGCTGAAACAGCTCCTAGGCAGGGAGCTGCAATGAGGGACGTGTTGCATGTTGGGGAGGTAGCTGTGGGAAGGGAAGGCAGAGAGAAAGGCACAATTTTGGTTCCATCTTTAGTTTAGTTTAAGAGTGTTTTTAACAAGCAGCAAAACAGTTACAGGGAAGGTCCTCTGCTGTCCTGCCTGGCTTTGAGCTTTTGAATTTATAGATTGTGAGCAGGCATGCAGTGATGTCAGGGGGGCTGTCTTATTTGGGGTGCCTGTGGTGCTTCTACCTTGGTAGTCATGAGGGCTGCACTCAGTTCTGCATCCGCAGGAATCCTTGCAGGCACGTCTATGGGGAGCTCTGGGCACCTTCCTCTTGCCCTCATCACCATGCCCATGGTTTTGTCCTGGCTCTGGCCAGCTGTGACTTTAGCTGAGCCATCTCCTTGCCATGGGACTCAATTATCCTCCCCAATGGCTGGGCTGAGGGGTTTGCTTCGAGGGGCTGGCTGGGAGTAGTGCATGGCTTGAGGCTGGGTTGGCAGCTTCCCAGACAATCTTTGAGCAATGGGCATATGAAAGGATGGTTAAAATTCCCTGGATTCCTCCAGAGAAAGGATTTCACCCCTTTTGCTTAAATGATAAGGTAAACAAGGCACAGCACCAATAGTCTAGTGATGGGCAGGCTTGTGTAAGACTTCTGACTTGGGCTTGATGGATTTAAACCACTGGATTTAGTCACAACAAATGAAGGCAACAACCTTCATTTAAATAATTGACTTGAATCTTAGGTTTGCATTTATATTTATTAAAGTGATTCTCATGGGCTGGTAACCATAAAATATACTGAGGAAGAGAAGCTGTGCTACATTGGATTTGGTGTTCCCTCTTTCTTATCCACGAAAAAAATCTAGTGTCCATGCATACATGTTTAATAAGTTGTATAGATTTATATGTGTGTGTTAGGATTTGTAGCTTTCTTGATATACTAATTACTGTTGTTTTGCCTGTGATTTTGTCTCAAACTCTCTTTGAAAAGAAACTGGAATTCAATTAGTATGCACAAAAATAGCATTTGCATAGCTGTACTGAAATATAATTATCTAAAGCGTATCAGACACACATAAGAAATATTGTCCTTTGCATT
Organism: Tichodroma muraria; assembly: GCA_013390105.1. Taxonomy (NCBI): domain Eukaryota; kingdom Metazoa; phylum Chordata; class Aves; order Passeriformes; family Sittidae; genus Tichodroma; species Tichodroma muraria. The sequence goes on along the minus strand of WAAG01013873.1, from coordinate 77,582 downwards.
AGGACTGTGCTTCTAATGAGCAAGTTTAGAATGGGAAAAATTTGGTCTGATGGGCTGTCTGTACCATGAAAAATGAGGACTGAAAAATCTGAAAATCTGAGGATTAGTAGATTTCACTGTTTCTTCGTTAGAGAAGACCCTACTAAGCTCCCCACTTTGTCTAAATCCAGTTAGTTTTTCAAGTGTGAGAGGATAAAGTTGTTTGAGAAGTCTGGGACTGGTGTGGTTCCTTCTTACAGGGTGGATCTGCTGAGCCCCTGCACGCAGAAGTCACCTTCTTTAATCTAGTTTGGAGGCTTGGTTTCTGTAAAACTTTGTCACCAAACCTACTTTTTAAAGGTTTTCTCTTCGAAATCTCATTTCTGGTAACAAATAACAAATAGAAGTATTTGAAATCTTCATCTGATAGTAAAAGAGTACTAAAAAACATATCTGTGATGTGGTTTGAGAATACTTTCTTGTTCAAAAAAAAAAGGGCCATGCAGATTCCCAACACAAATTGTTGCTTCAGATTCTGGTCTTGCTCTTGCAGTGACATTATTTTCATGTGGGAGACCCACTGGAAAATTTGTTGCCCAGATGTAAGTGCAGGCTTTTAGCCACTGGGAGTATTTCTAATAAATTCACTTTTCAGGCAGCTGAGGGAAAAGCAAGTTTCTGTCAGACAAAATCTTTGTTATTTTGGAAAGTCAGTTATGAATGGAGAAACCATAGCATCATCAAAATGTGTAAGAATAAATAAACTGTATTTTGAATGTTTACTAAGGAAAAGATTACAAGACAACAAGCCAATGTTCTTTAAGACCTAAAGATAGGAAATCTGACTGTGAGAGTAAAAAATGGGCCATCTCAGGGCTGCTGTTGTTTCTGATACGGGAAGGAAATCCATTCACTTAATTCAAAAGGGAGAAAGTTATCTATAAGCAGTTTCATTAAGTTTTCACAATCAGTAGATTGGGAAAAAGAAACAATAGCTGTGTGACAGACTTCTTTGAGGTCAGAAATTTTTTAATTTTAGTGGTAATGAGGAGACTGTAGTTCTTTGTTGGAGTGGCTTGACATAAATCAGGCCAGACATTGCCAATAGTATTTAAAAAATTGGTAATGCGATTAGTGATTTAATGCTGACTTTACATAGGAGCATTGTTAATATTTAATCAAGTTAAACACACTTAGTGTCTGGGCTTTGCAAGCAGGGGTGGTGTGAGACCTTGCAAAGCTGCTGTAGCACGTGCCAGCTCAGTGCAAGCTGGTCACAGTCTGCCCCAGGTCCGCACGGAAAAAGGGCTCCTCTGCCTCTCCAGAGCTGCCACGTCCTTGTCTGCCTGCAATTTGAGAAAATTTCATCTTTGATTGCCTCCAACATTAGAGATGCCCCAAGGGGTGATTGTATCAGTCTGGCCCTTTGTATCTCTGCTCTGCCCTGTCAGGCCTTTTGGCTGCTCCTCCCTGGATGTTTTCTACCTCAGCAGTACCTTTCTGGTACCTTTATTTGCACTGAAGCTCATCCACCCCTTTTTTTCCTCATTCACTCCACTTTTGAGGTCTCTCATCACTACTCAAGCCAGCAAGATAAATGTTTGGAGTCAATAATTTTCCAGCTTCCAGGTTAAATTGGTATTTTCTAAGTAATTCCCATTTATCAATGGATAGGAGTATTAAAACGGCTGTTTACAGTTGTTAGCATTCCTACTCTAAATTTGTTGTTACACTTCCTGAACAGGCAAGCACACTCAGAGCTAGTAGTGGCTTAGCACATGTCCATCTGCACATATTTTTATGTTGGGAATGGCAAAAGCCATGGCTCATGTTTACAATGAACTGCTTATCTTGGATGGGTACCAAGATGCATTTGCACAGGGGTTGGAATTTCATTAATACAGGAATGTGGGCTTCAATTTTTTTTATTGATGAAAAGTCTTAAATTTGCTAGATGCCCTAAAAACCCCATGTTTAATCATTATTTTCTCATGATTCGCTGAAGAAAGGAATGGTGGGATTAGAGCAGTCACTGGAGTACTTTTTAAGGGATGTGGGTGCCAAGCCGTCTTTGTTGGACCTACGTGAGGAATGGGAAGTCTCCTCTGCAGCTGGTGTCTGTGGGAGCTGGGTGGCTGACCAATTCTGGGATATATGAAAGAATCCCCTGAGCTCCTGTTGATACTTTTCAGGTCTAAGAGAGCTTTTAACATTCCCAGGTTCACGCTGGGTGCCCAGAGCAGTTGGCCCTGGGCAGCAGTGCTGCAGAGCTCTTGTGTTTGGTGACTTTCTGTAGAACCATAGAATGATTTGGGTTGGAAAGGGTCTTAAAGATCATCTCGTTCCTTGGCAGGGACACCTTCCTTTGGCCGGGTTGCTCATTGCCCCACCCATCCTGGCTGTGAATACTTGGAGGGATGGGCTTCTCTTGGCAACCTGTTCCAGTTCCTCACTGCCTTCTGAGTAAAGAATTTTTTTCTTCATAGCTATGGTCCAGCTCTGTATCTGGAATGATGGAGATGGGGTCCCTTCAATGGTTTTCTTGGTGTCTGCTGCATAAAATTCACGTGCTTGCCAATTAGGTAACAGATTTTAAAACCTAACATACCAGATGAAAAGCAGATAAAAAGTGTCCTTTTTAGGAAAGGAGTCTGTTTTGATGGTGGGTATTTGCACTTTGACACAAAATGAAATTTAAAGCCTTTTTCTCCTGGAGCTGTGGCTGGCTGTGGCCCTGGGGTAGCTGCTGTCTGAATGAATCCTCACTTACATGTGCAAAAAGGCTGGGTTTGAGTTGAAACCTCTCAGATGCTGGGGTGGATTTCCCTGGGATCCCCGTACTCAGTGTGTTTGTATCCCATACACAGCAGCACAACAGAATGCAGGTTAGAAGAAAGCCAGAGTAAAGCCTCAGATGCTTTAATATCTTACCTCTGACTGAAACAACCTCCCTGTGTGGGAGATAATAAACATTTCTTGTCTCTTAAGGGAAAACCGTGCACAGACAGAGACAAGCACATATAAATAATTTACAAAGCTGTAATACACTGTAAATAACAAGCCTACTGAATAATGAATTAACCCAACTGCTGATTCATAGGTAAATATCTCTTGTAAAGCAGAATTTTTATAGATTTTTACAGCTTAGTTAATATCCCCTCGTATTTTATTAAGGCTGTTTAGGTGAAGTATTCTGGTAATAATATGTATATCTTTGGAAGTGAGACGGGGTGGTTGTGGGCTGCTGTGCTGCAGGCAGAGCCTTGCTGGGCCTGGGCACACTGACTTTTGTTAGTCAGGCTTTTCTTCCCTGCTCAAGCAGGCAGCAGAGATTAAGCAGGAAGAATTTTGATGTGGCCAAAGAACTGGAGAGCTACAGGGAGGAAGGAGTCTCTGAGCATCTTTTCTTTTTTTTTTTTTTTTTTTTTCCCAAGCTTCTGGTAATAAATAATGCATTTGCTCTACTTTGGCTGTGCTCTAGACGTGGTGAGATTTCTCCATGCCTTCGAGGATGAGGAAACAGCAAAGCTGCTGGGCTGGGATTGCCACTCGCCGGCTGCCAAGTCCCTCCACAAGCACCGCATCCTTCCCGTCCGTAACGACCGCATGTCCTTATTCCCTCTCATCAGCTACTCAGAAAGAAGCCAAACATGACATTTGCTTCCTCCATGCTGCTTCAGCCACCTCTTGCCCCTCTTTCTCAGAAAAGCTGTAAGAAATAAAAGCAGTTGCTAAGCTACTGGATATGAAACATCGCGGCGTTTGGTTGCGGTCCCGTATTAACGCGCCTTTCTGAACACCGGGGAAGTGGGAAGGGCTCTCTCGTTGCTTGAGTTGTTTGTCAGTTAAAGTGTACTCCTAATGCAGATGACATTGGATGTGTCAATTTAATTTATGCCTGAAAAGGTGTGGGGAGAAAAGGTTTCTCCCTCCCTTTCCTCTTGCTCTTGTTTAATGTAGGCTAGTGGAAAAAAGGTATTACTTGCGTTTTTCCATCTGTTTCGAGGCATGTAGCTTGTCAAATATGTTGCTGCTTTGTTTTACTTCTGATAGCTTAAATAATTGCTTTCATAAAAGATAACTAGATTTCTTTCATCTGGAAGTATGGAAGTTCTAAACTGCATTTTCTGTTAAACTTAAAATGTAGATGTCAACTCTGATTTTTCACTGGCAATGTACAGTGCTGTCACTGAAAGTGTCTATGGCAAGGGAGCATCTTAAAGGTTGAAGGAGATACTTTATGAGTGAAAATTATTTCAGGATGATATGTGTGGAGTACCCGGTGTGCTAATAGGATGGGTTTAGGGTATTGTTTCATAAAGAGTGGACATTTTGCTCAATATGCAAGGCTTTCATAGTAAAAAAAGTTCCACGCCTGTTTGACTCAAGAGGCGGGACGTACCAGCATGAAAGTATTTCCTTTGTTTAAATGCTGTCAGCCTTCAGTTCTGGCCTGCCTGGAGCACCTTGTTCTGTAAGAGGAGAGTAAATCCCAAGATACTCACTGCAGAAGAGGACACTGCTGCCTGTTCTCTTCTAGGTAGCTCAAGATGGGATTATACCTGACCTTAAACCTGTTTTCCATGAGTGCAGCTCTTTCATGTAGAGTTCCTTCATTTGTGGTTTTAACAAGCAACTAGTTCCACCAGGGATATATTTTGTATATGTTGCAGTGAAAGTAGATCTGAAATATCACAATATTTTGAGTTCCTGTCTCCTTTCCTGTCAAAATCCCCCCCCCAAATCCTTGCCCCTGCCTGGCGGTGTGTTTCATTAAGGGAGCCCTGGGTTCAGGGTGCCGTGTGGGTGGCAGGGGAGCGCGGTCTCATCTCTGCCTGCCTGAGGAGCAGGGAAATGCTAATTGGTCGCACACCCCGCTCTCGCGCACGCCGCGCTGCTCTGTGTGCCGTCGGACCCCAATTAATTCGGAAAGCTGGTGCACGCGCATCATTTCCCACGTTGCCCTTCTGACAGGAGCAAGCTGCTGGATTTTTGCGCCCAAAATGTTATTTTAAAAGTCTCATGAAATTACTAGGAATTGGGCTCGAAAGAAGGAGGGGGTATACCCAGGCTCATGGCAAAGTGTAGATTTTTGTGTGTGTGAATTTCAGTAGCTTGTTGAGGCTGCATGGCACAGAAGTGGAAGTAATTTACAATGCAAAATGCTATTTTTTGTATTTAAAAGAATAACAGCCTAATTTGAAGGAAAGAAAAGTGTGTGAAATTAGTTCTCTAACATTTAGTAGAGAGTAGCTTGTTAATGCTTAAGTTTTTCTTTACAGAGAGAATAGAAAATGCTTCTGTAGAGCTCTGGTTTTTTTGCCCATGAAGCATTTTCCTTTCTTTTTGCCCTTCTATGTAGACAGATTTCCTGGGGGCTGAGGAATACTTTCTATTGTAAGGAAAAAGGAAAGAATAACCAATAAGAAGACAGCCAAATTGCTGGGGAGGAAATCTGTAAGCAAAATATTATCTGGAGAAAGTCTTTCAAAATTTTTATATTTTAAACAAAATTCTAAATTAGGGATGTTTATAGTTTCAAATAAAGTTTGTATTTATAAAAAGTAATGTGCTGGGAGCTCGGCTGGGGTCTGATTTTTTACCCTGCCAGGTGCTGTGCAAGCACCATCATGTGATGCTTCCCAGCAGAAGGCTCTGGGACAGTGCTCCTGCAGAGGTGGGAAAATGGAAATTATAAAGACCAAGTCATTAGTGGAAAATCCCATTTGAAACCTTTGTCCCCACCACTCTGTATTTACTCATTATCTTCTATCTAAGCAAAAAGTAGTCTTCAGTTTTCCAAGGAAAGCACTGGACTGGAGCAGTGTTTCTGGCATTATTTCTTTCTTGTAAAACCTTTGATGCCTGTTGCCTTTTTCCCTGGGGGAATTTCATGGTGGTTCCCTCTGCAGGCTGGCTGCACGTTGGGTTGAGACCCAGAAAACCTGTGGGAAGCAAGACCTGCTGGTGCTTCTACCCAATCCATGCTGCAACATGGGAGGGTTCTTGTCTGACCCACCATCTTTGCTTTTGTAAGGACTCAGATTTTATGCTGCAGCGTGTGTGGGAAGCAATCTGTGAGTTTTACGTCTGAGGGGAGCAAAACTTGGTTTTTATGTAGTAAAAAGCCTGAAGGACAGGTTACAACTCTGCTGGTTTCCTCCTCTCACAGGGTGCTGCTGATCATCTCAAACAGCCATGTCTTTGGGCTTCGATTATGCAACTGAAGTAAAAAAAGATGAATAGATTTGATCACAGGCTAATTATTCTCTTTTTTTTTTCATCTTACCATTGTCACCTTAAGCCTGTTTCAGTTAGGGAGACTTCTTCTTTTGACTTCTGAGTGTCCCATCCCTCCCAGAACCACCGTAGTCTCTGCACAGGTCCCTGTGGGGTGCAGCTGTGACAGCTGTACCACCAGCAGCAGGGCTGAGCTTCAGAGTTGCACACAAAGGAGAGCTCACACTGCCTGGAAAACTGATGGTGGGGAGTGAGAATATGATCAAAACCTGCAAAAAAAGCCACATGTGGCTTGGAGGGACCAGACAGGGGATCACTGGCTGCTGTCTCATTGGCCAGCAGGCATCAACTTCAAACAACCTGTGGGAAGTGGATCCTCATGACTCCTCTTCACTGTGGGTACTCCAGATTTATATGAGCTCAAAGACTGAACAAAATCACCTTAGGATTCTGGGCTAGAGAGATCTTTGGCCTACACAGGTATCACAGTCTTTATGTTTTAAAGAAGCTTTACAGTTTTGCTGCTGAAATCAGCCATGCTTGTCCCTTAATTCTTCCTTGAGAGAGGCAAGCTGTGCCTTCAGTGATGTGCAGCCTCCTGGGCAAACCCAGGGATAACAAAACAGGCATCTGTGGTATTTCAGTGATGATTTGTAGTTGTGGTAGGGTGTCTTTAAAGCTTGGTCTGTCCCCAGGGCATGCATCCCAAAAAGAATTTACTGAGTGCTTGGTTCAAGCATGTTGTGCAGGGTTCTTGCACAGTGCTTTTTGGCTGGAGTTCCAGTAGTTCTGTCCTGGAAAAGCTCATATCAAAGTCTTGTGGCAGCAGTAAAATAAGTTTAGAGACTTGCTGTAGCTTGAACTGGGTTGATGACAGAGCCAGGCATTCATAACCTCCCACTTAGTTTCCCCTTCAGGTGTATTGGAGCTGAATGTCGTATAAGAAAAATCTGTAATGACTGATACTGCTGCCAGATGAAAGGTTAAGAAATAACGAGAGACTGTCAGCTAAAGCTGCAAGTGTTAACAATTGAGAGGTGCTCTTGGTTGGGAAAGGCTAAGCATTGCCTATGAGTTATGGACTGACAGTTTGGCAAGTCAGGTGGCCTGACAGGATCATTCAGCCCTATCTTCTCTGATTTTCTGCTCTGGAGGTTACTTGTGCTTTTAAGGAGAGGCTCTGCTCCCTATGTGATCTCAGTTCTGAACACATTTCTGTACTGCATACTCTTGCCCTCTCAAGGTGATAAACTTACAAAAGTTGTCTGTCTAGACCCTTGGGCTCCTGAAGCAAAGATGAAAGGGATGAATAAAGATGCATCTTTATTTTTTCAGCTCTGCATACTCTGAAGTCTCCACTCTGATACCAGTTCATCCAGTGTAAATGAGAGCAGTTTCACATGCAGTTAGTCTGTCCTTGGTGCATGAAGAACTATGGGCTAGAAATGGTGTTACTGGGACTGATTGTAGATGGGCACATGCAAAAGCCTCTTGGGGGTCCTTAGGAATTGGGCATGGGAGGATGAGCTATTGTTGGGATGGCCTTGAATACAGGACAGGTGCACAGGTTGCTGGACTTGAAACCTCTTTTCAGAATGTGGCAAAAGTATTCAAGTCCTTTTGGGTGAGAAATATTTCCGTGGAAAACTGGATCTGGCTCCTGGTATTGCACTTTCCTGCCTCCTAACCACCCTTGTTGATGAAGTCTTGTGTTTTGTGTTGCTTCTTCCATTTGAGATCTTGAGGCTTCACCTGCCCGTCTGAACCAAGGCAGAAGGACATCCCCTCCTCTGCCTTGGGACCCACCACCCCAGACATCTGCCCAGGAGCAGCTTTTACCCTAATGCTGCCTCTTCTTCTGTGAAATGGAACGAGTGACCTCCATTGCTTTGTTTGGCTTTATCATGCTAAACAATGAGTTTTCATCTCTGTACTTGCAGCTTCCACTTAAACTCTTCACCAGGGTCTTACAGGCAGATACTTTGAAAGTGTCTGAAATGTCAGAAATCAGTGGCATAAGGTCCTGCTGCTTTGATACTCTACCACTTGTCCTACAGAGGGGGTGCATGGGATGGAAGGGAAGAAGGAGAGAGAACACATCTTTCCATATTGCCTCCCCTTGTTTCTGACTCCAGAGTTCAATGACTGCTTTCTCTAGATCTTGGGATAATGAAGAACCATGTTGGGAAGCAGCCTGATGCACAGATGTGCTGATAGATGTGACAGTCCATAGGAACCCACTACACCAGCTTTCTGCATGGAGTTTGTTAATTTTAAATTTGTTTAATGACCTTAAATTGCAACTGACTTTAGAAGGATTAATGTGTTGTCTGGAGCCTCCTCAGCAGAGCTGTTTATCTGCAGGGAAGCAGATGCATCTTCATCTGCTAGCAAGGCTTCAGACCTGAAGCTGAATGCTTATGGGCAGTGTATTACTGTGGGAATGAGCTGCCCAGAAACACATTTTGGCTAGAAATTAAGGATGTCGAAATGTTCATTAGACCAAGCAGTTGTTCACAGCCTCCTGGGGAAGACAAATCCTGCTTATTTTCAGGATAGAGCGTGCTTATTTCTTAGAGGCAGGGAGGAAGCCATGCAGCTGCCTGGGAGAGAGCTCAGTGTAAGGGTATGCTTCCAGGCTGGTGTCCCAGCCTTCCTACAGCACCTCACGGCAGAATAACATTCTTGTTCCAAACCTTGTAGCTTTCTTTACCATCGGGCTTCTCATCCAATGAAGTGAAAGGTGCCTGAAGATTTTTGACTATGACACAGTGAGATGACACGCAGTGATACGTCTTCTGTTTCCCTGGGGAGGCACTTCACCCCCATAGCCCTCTGTGCCCTGCTGTGCATTGTTAGGGTACCAGCATCCCGCCTTGCTGGCATGTTTGTGGCTGCAGAGGGAACAATGGAATGAGGGTTTGAACGTGTACATGTCCACCTGCCTGCAGCTCTCTCTGCCAGTTTGAGGAGGTTGCACTGACCCCTGTGTTTCCACTGTTCCTTTCGGACTGAGCATTTCCCATGGGTGAGCCTCCTTCTCTTCTGAGCTCATCAGGTGCTTCTGGCCTGGAATATGGCTTGCTCTCAATGGAAACACTTAGTTGTATGTGCAGGCCAGGTGCTGTGTCACCTCGTATGAGTGTGGCATTGTTCCTGGTGACCCCAGCCAGAGCACTGTGGGAACATCTGCTGGGATATCTGGGTTTGGATGAGCAAATGCTCTCTAGCCCCAAATTTTTTCGCTGGGTATCTTTTTCTATTTGGTAGTATATTGCTGTATTGCTCTTGGGTGAGAACTCATCTTGCAGTTTTCTGCCTGAAACACCCCAGTCATGTATCATCCCTCTCTTTTTTGATGCTACTGAGGGCAAGGGTGGGAGGCAGCCCCAACCAAGGGCACTGCAGGGCTGTGGGTTCTCTGCCACACCAGCACCTTATACCAAGGGGAGCAGGGGGATGCCTGCCTGCACCTCACAAAACCCCACCAAGCCTCCTCTTAAAAACTCCAGCAGTGGGTGCAAGAGGAAGCTAAGGAGAAAACCCATTTGAATATGCCCAGATGAGTCTGATTTTCATTTTCATCATTTTTATGGGAGGTTGTAAGGCTTTCAGAAATCCTCTTTTTATGTTGTCCACGACTTTTTCCACTAATTTGACACTCTGGGATGTTGTTTTACATTTCATTTTAGTCTCTAATCACAGAAAATTATAGCTGGCCGCACATGCTAGCTTTGCATTCTTGCATCTTGTTTATGTTCGTTTGTACTAAGGGATAGCACTCACTGCGTCTGCCCAATTTATTTTTCTCTGCAGCAGCAGGAATTTCCAATACTCTGGAGCTTCATTACCATGTGCAGGAAACTAAATTCAAGGTTATCGTATTTGAACTTTATGACTTCTTGATGTACAATGTTTTATTTATTTATTTAAGGTTTATTAAATCTTTCAAAAAATAAGCCCTTTAAAAGAAGTGCATGATGTGTAGCTTATTAAGAAAACTTAATTTAATTTTGAGATTTAAGAAGCTTGAATTATGAATGTCCCAAATATTTGATTTATTCCCTGAGATGTATGGAGGGGAGAGATGAGCTATTTGAGCCAATTCTTGACTTCTGATGTCTGTGAGCCAGTGAAATGTATGTTTTCAGAGAGGGTTGCATGCACAGATTTCTTGTAATGGTTCTTCTTGATGTGTTTTTGAGGTCGCATTTTAATGTTAAGGTTTTACCACATGACCTTGTAAAACCTTCTTTTACTGATGTCTACAAGATAAGGAATTTTTTCCCCTCACTTAGATTAGCAAGCATTTAATGTGTCACTGCTGGTTGATTTTGGCTGTTGGTTTGTGTCTTTGTTGGAAAGATAGGTGTCTGCCAAAGAAGGCGGGAACCTCCCTTGGAATATTGGAAATATGACCTCCTTCCCTCCGAATTGTAACTTTGAAATTAAGGGGCTTTCAGGCAGACAAATGGGAAAAGGAACAACATTTCTTTACTAGTGTGTGTATGTATAAGAGGGCAAACAGCAACGCTAACAACAAACAAAGAACAGAACCCCCTGAAGTCTCTTCCCCCTCTGAAAGGCGTTTCCTCTTCGGTGCAGTTCCGGTGACAGCCGGCAGGGGCGCTGCTGGCTCCCGGCCGGGCGGGGCGGGTGCAATGGTTCCCCCGCGGCCGCAGGGGGCGCTGTGGCTGGGAGGCCACGCGGGGATGGCCGCTGGGAGGGCAGGGCCGGGCGCAGCCGGGGGGGCAAACCAAATGTAGCGGGAAACTCGGCAGCCCTAGCAGGAGCTGCGGGGGGTCAGGTGGACACGGGGTGTTGGGTTAAAGTGTAGCGAAAAAGCCCGAGGCAATGCGGGAAACGCCAGGGCTGGGCAGCGGCAGGCGGGTTTCTGCAAGCGGCTGCTGCACGCAGCCCAGAGATGCGCTCTCCGGGAAGGGCTCGGGGTGCCGGATTTTTCCCCTGAGGCAACCGAGTAGATGGTGGGGGTCCTTACCAGTCAGGTAGGGTGTTAATGAGGTCCTAGTTCTTATGAGCAAAAGCCTCACTCATGGTAGGAGGAAATAGTAACAGGCTGGACTGTGCCGTGGCAGCAGCTTGACCGTTCCCCTCCGATCCCGAGAGAGCGAGGTCGGGGCCGAGCCCGGCCCCTCAACCCCCAGCCAAAATCTCGAAGTATCTCCACCCTTCCCAGGGGAAAAGCCACAGCTAAGGGGCTGCAGCCAGCTGCGCCCCTTCTCCCCACCTTGGCCACTTCTTTTGTCTCTCTTCAGTACTGGTCGTTATTACCTCTTAGGCAGCAGATGGGAGAAAATTCCCTGAGAAAAAGAAAAATTCTAACCTCCAACAGGTTCTTTTTTAACTGTGAGACTATTTCTTAATTCTGAGCACAACGTATGGTGATCAGAGGAAAATCTCCAGGTATTTTCTAGGGCTTGTATTTAACAGGAGCACCTTTGGTTTATATTTTAAAACCTTTTCATGGATAAAAATCCCCATGAGATGGGTTTCTGCTGTAATTACTTCTTTCTACAGAAGATGGTCCTTTGACACTAAATCCATCCTTTGCTCCAACTCACAGCATTAAAGGTCATGTCCTTGCCAACAACTCCTGAAGCAGAAGAGTGCTTTTTTGGATATGCATAGTAAATAATAATCCACATTATTTTTTAGTAGTGGCTGAAATATTTTTTTTCTTCTCTTTTTCTTTTCTCTCCTTTTAGAAAGGTGCCATTTAAAAAAGCTTGATGTTTGTCTTATTCCAGCAAAAATGCTGTTGACCTGTAGGCTTCTGGAGTTGTTCTCATGGTTTGTGTTGTCTTGCTGGCCTGGGGTCATTCATCAGTGAGGGTGGGTGAGAGAAGTGCCTGTGCACTGTGCAGCCTCTGTGACCCACCAAGGGAGTCTATTTGGAATTCTGCTGGGTCCTGGAGTCAGTGGAAGTAGGATTTTCTGCCTCAGTGTGGTTTGAGAAGCACCTCTTGGCTTTGCTCCGCCGTTGTCCGCATTCAGAATAAACACACACTGCTCAAGAGAACTGTTGTACATCGATGTCTCCTTTTCTTGCTCATCATCTAACAAATAAATAGCAACTTGAGCACTGAATAAGGCTGCTTTCAGAAGAAGCCTTCATGCATCTTCCTCCTCTGCGGGGAAAATGCTGTTGAATGTTCTAATGAATGAGTTTATTTTGGTGCCATGGAAAAGACGTGGGTGGTGGCTGCTGGGGGGGTTGTGCTGGTGTGAATGCCTGTCTTGTGAAGCCTGTTGAGATGGCAGCACTGACGTCTGTGTGTCCCGACAGCAAGTGCACTTTGGGCAGTGTTTGTGGAAATGCTTACACTGCCCTGCCAGATTGCCCCGGCCGGCTGCACGAGCAGCTGGGAGGAGCTGGAGACAGATGGCCTAAGTAAAGAGAGGGATGAGCAGCGTGCTCAGACCCCAATTTGGACATACAGTTCTAGTTGGAGCTGCTTGCATCAGGACAAGATTGTGCTGAGGTTTCTTACTATTTTACGATGCACAATTGTTTATTTAAGGCAGTTGTGCCCTCTGTGTGCCACATCGACCTCATATCTGCATATGGAAACCTAAAGGGTACCGTGGTTTAGTGGTGGGCTTGGCAGTGCTGGGTTCATGGTTGGACTCAATGAGCTAAGATGTCTTTTTCGGCCTTAGTATAACGTAGTTTCCCCTTTCCTTGTTTTTCTGTGGCATGACCAGCTGTGCAGCCTGCAGAGGAGGGCCTGGTTGCTCCGTGGTGTGGACCTGCTGCCTGTGTCCAGCTCAGGGCTGGGATTGAGCCCAGAGATCTCTTGCTGGTTCACACCCTCTCAACGCCTGGCATGCAGAAGGTCCCGTGCTTGCGTTACCTTGTGCAGCTTCCCATCAGTTACAGAAACTCCCAGCTTCTCTCCTCTGTAAAATCACCAGGCATTGATGAAGGATTAGTGAGGGATTTTAATTTAGCACAAATAATTGGATTAAGCTGGAATTTGCTTCCCGTTAGTTTTAGATTAGCCAATACAAATAGTTGGAGCTTGATTTTGCACAAGCACAACAGACATGGAGCTGGTCAGGGCTGCCAGCCACTGCTGATCCATCAGCTGTTGGTTTCCTGATTTTTGTGTGTACATGATGGGTGGTTAGAGATGATAACCTGTTGCAGTGGCTTATAGACAAATGATATATTCAAATTAGAAATATCTTGTTAGCCAGATAAACTAAACCAGTTGAAGCCTTGTCAACATGTGAGTACTGATTTCTGACGTCAAAACTCATTATGTGATTCACTTAAGAATTCTCGTGTTTTTACAAAGTATAACCCAGAATGTGCAGTCACTCACCCAGTCAGTGAGGGCTGAGGGCTTTCAACCTTGGAAGAGTTATCTTAGATTGCGTTCCTGCCCCAGAGGAGAGTTGCCATCGGCAGACCAGCTCCACTGACCCTCCAGCAGGGCTCCTTCTATACCCAGATGGGTCTTTTCTAACTCCAGATAAGGTGAAATTAATCCTCACTGGCTGGGCTCTGGCTTCTGCCCCTGCTCAGGCACCACACAGAGATCCTGGGGGCCTGGTCAGCATTCTGTGCCTGAAGCCAGCCTTGGCATGGCTGAGGCCAGTCTCAGGTCACATCCCTGCCAGAACACGTGGACCTGCCACACAACCATGCTGTTCCTTGAGATGTGCAAGTTGTAGGTGTTCATCTGTGAGGTTCAATCCATACTAATCACCAGTCATACTATATCAGTCTCTTGCTGAAGTTCTGTGACATTTTCACGCCTGTAGATTTCAACGACAAAGGAGAAGTTCCCATGTGTTTCTGGCATTAAGGACATTATCAAAAAACTGCTGATAGAAGGGCTGCAAGGAGAGCAGGAGAAATGCTGGATGCAAAGTGCTCACAGCAAATTGCTGTGCCTCGGGATGTCAGAAGCAGGAGGGCATTTCTCTGCTGTGGGAGCATCATCATCACCCCCTGGAGTGATCACTCCAAAACAGGAGTAGACAGACTTGTTTTACAGCCCAGGAAACAACAGTGCATTCGTTAATGGTCTGTTCATGGCTAACTCATCTCTTTGCTGGAATCTTTCTTCTTCTAAAACTTCGCTTAAATCTCCTTGAAGGAAGATATTTTTCTGTAGTACCAGCAGCCTGCTAATTTTTTCCAAGTAGCTTCAAAGCAGTGCTTTAAACAGTCTTATTTGCAGTCAGCATTTGTCCTGGGGATGAATTTTACAATGGCTGCTTTGTAAAACTGTTTAGCATGTGGAAGATCTTAGTTTTTTATCTCTTTCTTATGCACCGCTTCATTAGATTTTTTTTTTGTCTTATCATTTCTGTTTAAGGGTTTGTGAGCTGATCCCTTTATTTTTGGAAGAGAATACCAAATAAACAGTGATTAGCATGAAATATGACTCATGGCTTCCTAAAGGATGTGCTTTAGAACTGGTAAACAGTTGTAATTGCTGTTAGATGAAAGTAGCAAATTGAATACATTCTCGTAATAATTATAAAGAGACAGATAGACTATTCTTTCTCCCAAATCTAATTGGGATTAGTATAGTGTTCAGTTTGCCTAGTAGAGGATGATCTCTGGGAAAGTTAAATGTAGATATAAATGTATTCATAAAAGCTGAGTTTAAATGGAAGAAAGCTGCTTCTACAAAGAGGCCAAGGAAGTAACTATAGTGTGGGTTTTTTCTGAGGAGAAAGAATTGAATATAATATTCTATGGCCTGGAGATGATCTCGCCTGGAGTGGTGTTACATATTTGCTGAGATTGGTGCCAAACTACTAAGGATTTGTTTACAGGAGACCCTAAGCCTGAGCCTTTGAAAAATCCTGAAATCTCTTTGTGTTTCCGCCAGTCACTTCTGACAAAGGGTAGGTAGGAGTAGGGTGTTTTTGCAATAGTAACTAATTTAAATCAGAAATCATAAAAGAAATAATAATACTGAGTAGTTCATTACAGAAAACTCTATACTTCTCTTGATGCAGCTACATACTGTTTCACAGATCGTCGGTTCCTCCGAATCCAGTTAAATCTTAGGGAAGAACCTAGGATGTCTGTATGCTCTGGGCATTCAGCAGCAGCTCTGTGCAGTGTGGGGAGGTCTGTCAAAGAGATCTACCAAGGAGAGGTGTCAGGTCTGTTCTTACTTTTCCTTTGGCCAGGACTGGCTTACAGCTTCTCAGACACGAGTCTCTGCTGGAGCTGTCAGGTGTGCCCGCACTGACCTGTGCGCTAAGCCCCGGGGATGCTCCAGAGGGATGGCCTCCGGCACCCCGGCCCTGACGGGACTGTTGTGTGGTGCTCACCTGAAGTGACAGGCAAGAGGAGGAGGAGGAGGGTCTCTGCGAGCATGCTGTCCCCCCTGTGCCAGTGTGACATCCTGCCAAACTGTACTCTATGCACGTGTGTTCCAGCAAGCCTGGACATAGGCAGGAAGGGGCACGGGAGCGTTCGCAGGGAGCTTTTCCGGCACTTTACCATTGTTAAGTGACTGAAATTGCTTTCCAGCTGCAGGTGGATTTGGGTTCCCTGAGGTTGTCCAGTAATAAACCACTGTGTCAGAGCCATGCAGGCAGCATTGATGTGATCAGTGCTGGGTGTTTCATCTAACAGCACAGGTGGGGAATGGACAGGACAGCAGGGCTTCATCCCTCAGACGCACCGTTTGGGATGTCACCAGTGGGGAGAAATGCTACATGTGCCTGTGGATTGCTGCCTTTTCCTAGTGCAGGCAGCACCCAGCTTATTGCTTTGCCATGCCAAACAGTGGCCAGAGGCTCTGCAGTCAGCTTCTTAACAAGGAAATTATTTTAAAAGAGCCCGTTTTGTAGCTAAACTTAGTACCCTTGGATGCCATCCAAAACTCTGCAGCAATAACGCAGCAAATACAACTGTTTTAAAAATACATTAAAAATGCAGGTTGTCTCATGGTAGCTAAGCCCTTGCAGACAAAGAGTAAGTGAAAAATGCCAACTTGCATTGTGTGCATATATGGGATGGTTAATCATTTGCAAATAAACATCTATGTGGGGAAAAAATAATAAAACAAACCGTCAAATTGCAATGTTACAGGAACGTGTTCTTGGCAAGAGCTCTTTCGCTTCTAGACTGAAATTCTTACTCAAATCTGAGCTGTAAAATATAGGAAAGGAAAAAGAAATGATAAGCCTGTTTTAGTTAAACAAAAGCAATGGATTCAGCATTTGCTAGAGGCAGATTTTGAAGAGAAACTCAGGCTGAAACTAGCACAGGAATCCTAATTAGTGTGTTTTCCTAACAATAGCATCGTCTTTCCAAATGAACAGGGGCGTACAGCTGAGTAATTTTTAGCAGAGTGATGGTTTGGTTTTGAGGCACAATCTGATGAATCTGCACTTAGAGCATTCCCAAAAGTCTATCCTGATGCGATTCTTCCAGATTTCACCTTCTTAAGTGCATGTATGAATACTGATTCACCTGAGTGCTCAAAAATAACAAAATAACAGCCATTGGGCTCAAACTGATAGCAGGCAGATGATTCAGGTTTTTGAAGGTTATTTGTATCAAGGCACATACTAAAAAAGAAAAAAAAAGACCTCATAGCTATTAGTAATTTTTGTATGTGCCTATTAACAGAGATTTTAGTGTATGTTTTCCTAAAAATACCACCAACAACCTCCAGAGAACTCTCCAGCCCAGCTCAGTTAAATGGGCTTGGGCTGAATGCAGTCTTTTAAACTGATTTTAGCAAACAGCATGCAGATTTTCTGTACCATTTTTATGATACTGAGGTGAGGTACTGCTTTTTAATTAAACAGTGATTTGAGGGAAAATGGGTATTTCTAGGCCAGCTCAAACCACATAAATGTGAATTTCTTGTGCAGATGTAGGTATGTGTTATTTTCAGTTTCTGCTATGGGTTATATTGGCATTTCTAGCTTTGTAAACGTTTGCTGAGAGCTTATGGGTCAGGGTCAGAAATTGGGTTAGCAAGGGGATGCAAGCAGTAGGCAAAGATTGAAAGGGAGGAGGTGAGGTGGATGAAACTTGCTCTAGTAGCTGGAAGACTCCTAGCTGCAGTCTGAACTCATGGTGGGGATTTGGACCACCTCAGTGCCAGCTGGAGTGCAATCTTCTGCAGCATCCTTGTAGCCAAACTAGGGAGATGGGTGGCCTGCAAGATGGAGGGGAACTGGCTGGGCCATTGTATGTTATATATTATATATATACATATAATATATATATATATATAATATATATTATATGTATATATTATATATATGTTATCATATATGTTATGGCGAGTTGTTAAAGGTTAATTTCAAGTGGGTTTCCTTTGGGGTGGATAGAGGAACCAGTGCTGTTTAGCAGCTCCGTGGTTATAGAGGTGATGGAGGCAGGATATGGTCTGATCTTTTCCTTTTGTACTGGCGATCCAGTTGCTTTAATTACCTTCTCAGCCTCCCTAACAGGTGCAGAGAGGATATTTTCTAGTTTGTATTTGTTTGTTTGAGGTTGAGAAGTTGCTTAGGAGCTGGGAAAAAAAGAGAAATTTGGAAGTGGTGGTGATATATATTCTTCTCAGACCCTTTTTACATCCTTGTGGCAATAAAAATGAGCAGCAGACCTGACCCCAGGCTCTGTGACCCAGGAGGAGCAGCGTTCCATATTTAATATGGGAATATGTACCTTGACTTCTGGAGCAGTCGCAGTGAGCACCTAATCAACTCCTGTATTGAACTGCAGCTGATTCCAGTAGGAAATGCACCCCTGTCTGCATTTAGAAATGCTGAGCTAAAATTTGGAAATCTGGTCTGTTGCAACTAGAGACAAACCTGTCAGCTTTGCTTTACTACACTTATATACCTTTCACGAGGCAGCTTGAAATGTGGGTGTGTCGTTAAGAGACTGACAAAGCACAAATGGCAATCTTCAGATTCAACTGATTAAAGGATTCAGAATCTGTCCACTGTATTAACAGTTTTCCCAACCAGAAGCCATTGTCTCTTTGGGTTCTGTGGGGTGACATAGGCTGGGTTATGCTGTTGTTTCATTTTGGTTTGGACATGTGGCAACCAAAACCTTTGGTATGCACATTGTGGCAAGAGCATGGTTATCTGATAATCACAAGTAATATCGCTTCTTCTTGTTCCAAGTCCAGTTTTCTGGGGCAAGAAGATTGCTGGTGGTAGAGCCAGGGCTTGTGAAAGGCGCCTGGCAGTGAGTGCTGCCTTAGAGAGCCTGGGGTAGAGGAAGTCTGTGCTCCCCAGAAGGATGGGGACAAACACAGCATTTATGCAGGAGTGAGGTGTGAACAGCTCATTCCCAGCAGTGAATCTTGAAGTGAAGCCCAAGTGCCAGGCAGATGCCTCTGTGTTTGGTATGGTGTTGAGATTTTTAATAGCCAAACAATAAAATGTAATGTTTGAAGGGAACGGGAGTGGATTGATTTTTATTCCTTCAGAATGTTTTCTTGGCTGCTGTTCCAAGATATTGGAGTTGTGTGGGTTCTTTAGGACTGTCTGGCCTGAATGAGCTTTGCTTACTGTAGGGATGATGACAGGAAAAGTTTTTCAGGAAAGGAACGTTTTAAATGAAGGTACCTTGATGAAGCTTATGCAAGTGCTGTATTATGACCTGAGCTTCTAACATTTTTTCAAGACCTCAGAGAAATTTGCAAAAGTGCTCAGGTGGGTCCTTTCACGTTTTATTTGAAGTCTGACTTCTGTAGCAATGTGTTTCAATGTGGACAGGCAGTCACTGAGGCAGAACGGAGGAAGAATAGGTTCACTGCCTAATTGGTGATATTTGCAAAATAGGAACCTCATTTTGTATGTTCAGCTTTGGCCTGGGCTTGGCTTCTGCTTTTCTGACACAGCTTTTCTGTGTCCAGAAAGAGCCTTCAGCAGTGCTTTCATGTTAAAATTTCTGGTTTAGACAAAAACCAGTTTTCTTGCTTGGAAGTCAGGGTTTTGCTCCCTCTGGGGAAGCCTGTTATCTGGTTGCAAGCTAGTACATGATGGAGGCATGCTGGGGAGTGGTAGTACACTAAATGCTGCAGCTGTAATTGAACCGCACCAGGCATCACCTGCTTTTAAGTTATTAATGAGTTTGAACTATTTATAAGCAAGGAACAGTGTGAAAAGAGAGGGCTTGTTTGTCTCTGGAAGAAAGTCCTACTAAGGTCTAGGAACATGCATTTATGTTGTATATTCTGATAATGCAAATTCTAGAAGGGGTTGCACCATGGGTCTGGCACTCAAGTGTTTGGGTAAGGCATCTGGCACCAGCGGAGCCCAGCACCCATCATCATCTGAGCATCCTCAGCTTCCTCCTCAATCCTCAGGAGGACACGCTGCATTTAACTATTTCATGGAATGTTAAAATGGCTCCAGCTAGTTGCCACGCTTGGGTGATTGGATTGAAGTGTCCATCATTGCCAGAAATATTCCTCTGTTCATCTGATCCTGCTGCTGCCGAGTGACTTGGGGAGAATCTCCAGAATGGCACAGGGTAGGTCATGGTGCTTTGTATCTCATGGTGTGGGAAGAATTGGCAAGGAGGAATTTTGTCCTCTTCATTTCAAGGACTTGCTGAAAACTGCCTGATGACATTTGGTCCAGTGAAAAACTCATGGGTAATAGCATAGGTAGATTTTGGTTTCCAAACAAGAAAATAAGAGGATGAAAAACAATGGTACGTATCAGACTTCAGGGGGGAATAGACTGCTGTTAGTGTTCTCAGATGTGGTTTGATCTCAAAGAAAAACAGATCTTCACTTCGTCATTTTAAACCAATTTCATGCTTCGGCAGTTCTACCCACTCCTGTCATCTCAGCACCATGGGTTGCAAATGGGACCTGTGCAACTTCCAGGGGCTGAGGCATTGCTGTGACACCCTTCCTGCGCTCAGCCCTGTGGATTGTATGGAGCTAGAAAGGCCAAGCAGAGTTTCTTTTGATGTCCACAAAATTGAGACCTTAAATTGGGATATTTAAAAGATTGCAACGTCTTATAAATCGTGTACTGGAGCAAAAATAGCGACTGCTTGTCTGACTTCAGGGATTTAACTGTGAGGCTGTGACCTCTAGAGGCTAAGAATAAGCAAACAGCTTTCCATCACTCCCTGCTCCAGCAGAGATGTGTTCCTGTGGTGACACATTTTTGTAGCATCTCATGAACTCTTGTTTCACATGGTGATTCCTCTAACTTTGGAAATGTAATTATAGTGCACCATAAATTTTTTACTTTTGGCAAGATTATTAGAGATGGCCATTTTGTTTGCAGAGATCATTTTTATAGCTGTTCTTAAACTAATACGTTAAATTGGTAATGGACATCTATACTTAGTAATACTTGTGCCTAAAGTGCCACATGGTTTTTTTTGCACGTGCGTATTTAAGTGCATGTTACGTTAGATTTAACTTTAAGTAAGCTGTGCTGCTGCAGTGGGGCCATTTCTGGGATGTAATAGGCAGCCACAATTTGTTGTCATTGGCATTGCACACCAGGGAAGCAGGGAATAGCTGCTCTAGCTGAAAGCACTGTGTCCAGTGTGGCTTAGCTTACAAGCTCAGATGGAGTCACAGATGGTGCTGCTGATATGGCCGTGGCTCTTATTGCAAACTGAGTGCTGGGGATCGAGCCTTGTACACCCTAAATAACCAGCAAAGTAGTCTTGATTCCTGTCAGTGGTGTTTGCAGCATAACATTGTGGGTTTTCTTTGGTGTATAATTCAATGTCTGGAGCTTTCAGTTGTTTCCTGTCTGTTTTCAAGGTGTTAATGGGACAGTCACCATGCTTGCCCAGCAGTAAACAGAGAATTGCTAAATGGCTTCAGACCCACAGTAGTTCAGAGGAATGTGCAGGGAGACCATAATCTAGACCCAGGAAGATAAGTTACTTGCAAGGTCTGAAACCACAGTTTTTGTTCCAAAGAATATTTGATTCTGTGGCAAGCCCAGAGATCCTGGTGATGCCCAGAGGTGACAGATCCCTCTCTCAGACCTGTGGACATCCTTGCCTCCCTTCTGCCTGCAGCATTGAGTTCTGCTATAACCTTACATGCTGGACATACTGGAAGGAGAAATAAAGTTGTTGGGGGGTTTTTTGTTTATTTTTTTGGTTTGTTTTTTTTTTTAGTATTTAATAAAAGTATGTTGTAATTTCAGGGCTGTAGTGGCTCCTAGCTGACCTCACTGCTGCCAGCACTTGAGGTGCTGCGGGACTGAGCTGGATGCCTGTGAATGTACCCTGAGGCTCTTCTTTCAGTCTGATCTCTTTCCAAGGGGAAGACGGTAGAAAAAGGGAATCTCTGCATTTAAGAGTGGGGGCTCCAGTTTTAGTTGCTCTTTTGATGAATTCAGTGTATGCAGCCCCTTCTCCTTTCCTGGTTGTGACGGGGAAGGACTTCCTCCTCTCCAAGGCTGTCTGAGGTTCGTAGGGAACCCAGCGTTCAGGAGATTGTGCCTTTGGGGTGACATGACACAAGAGGCAGTACTTTGATGGCAGTGCATACATTTTTCTTGAAACAAAGACCTTCCTTGCATAAGCAGTGCTGTGCTTGCCCTGTTGCTTCATGAGACCCACGTTCTAGCGGGTTGCTGTGCTTTTTTCGTTTGATAATTGTCTAAATGCAGTGCTGTTGATTTGGTGATCATTTTAATTCTGTTCTCTTGATTTATACTTGTGAACCTTTCTACTGTCTGGGTTTTTTTCTTGGTTTTGGTTTAGTCTTTTTTTTTTTTCGTTGATGATATTATCCTTTTGTTCTCTGTCTATTTTAAGGTTTAAGTTGTTCAGCATGCCATGACAGGAGTTTCAAAGAGCATCACAGAAGGCTGCTGTTTTCTTGACTCTCTTAGTCCAGGTACAGAGCAGGATCTTTCACTTCCCTCTGCAGTCATGCTGGCCCCAGCACACCTGGAGTGAAGGTCTCCTCCCTGGTGGGGCAGGTGAGCAGAATGTTTCAAAGCAAGGGTCCGCTGTGCAGTTTGGAGAGAGTCACAGATCGCACAGAAGATCTTGGAATAAATGGGAATTATGGACCAAATAGATTTATAAGAATTAGAAAACTGTAATGAATATCCAAATAGCTTTGTGATGTGGTGTTGCCATAGAAACAGAGTTTATACAGCACCTCATCATCAGAATTGTGCCAATACTGTCTCCTACTTCACCCAGTTGTAGAGCTGTTTTAAGCAGCTGAGAGCCCTTGGCTTGAAGTATCATGGGGGTTTTCCAAGCAAGTTAGCAAAGAGAACACCCAGCTGGCCTGAAGTCAGCGTGGAGCACAGGGGAACCCCTGGGTGCTTTTGCTTGGGGGAACATGGGTGCAGTGTGGAAAGGGCTGGGACCCCCCTGGGGTTGCTGGTCCACCCTCAGCTGTACCAGCTCACCAGGTGGGCTTGGTGACAGCTCCTTTGGTGCATGGGACTGTTGTCTGCAGGGGATGCAGCCTCCTCCTTCCTCACTCACGCTGAGCTCAGAGCCTGTGGCTTGGAGTATTAATGGCTGTGGTCATTATCAGTATGTGCAAATGAGGCTGGGCATTTTCTCTGTGTAAATGGACCCGTGGAGAGATGCCTCGTTTTATTTTACAGACAGTGCTAAACCATGGTTTTCCCACACCCACCCTTTCTTCCCTGCCTCCACTCAGGCTCGGGGTGAGTGATGGATGAAGGAAGCAGCATGCAACTCCGTGACAAAGTGGGGTATGAGCATTCTGTGAAACGTGCTCAAAGTGCAATATTCAGCCTCCCAAAATAAACTGCGAAGCAAGCCCATTCAGGGGCCGGCAGCGAGAGCAAACATCTGAGGAAAATACAAAAGCTGCCGGTAGAGTCCCCAGGGCTGTGCTCTGTGGAGGGGCTCAGGGCACCACAGGAGCACTGCTGAGTACCCAGGGGGTCTTTTTGTTAACAAAAAACACAGCAACCCCCCTCGTGCTACAGAGACTTAATTAAAAGACAGCATGTGGTTCTTGTGCTTCTCCGTGATAACCGAGTACCAGATGATGGGATGTAGCAGAGCTTTCCTCATGTAAGTACTAGTACTGTGCTGTGAAAATGAGACTGGCATTAAAAACAGTCCTCCCGATGAATACTGGTAGTTGAGTGCTCTGGGTTCTTATGTATGAAATTAAACATTGTGCGTCTGATGTAAAATGCTTGCAAGACAGGTAATTAATAACATTAGAAACTAATTAACTGGAAGTCCCGTGTATCTGATGATGACTACGTGAGCAGACTTGATTTGAAAATCACTCTGGATGTTGTGGAGAGGACTGGGGCTTTTATTCTCTCACAGCCTCCTACTCTCTCAGGTGTGGAGGGGACAAGCCCAAGCAAGGGCTTGGTGCCATTCTAGGCTTATTGCAACCTTTCATCTTCCTCACCTGGAAACACAGGGATGAGTTAGCCAACAGGTTCATGCTTCCGTGTTTTCCAGTCCCAGTGACAAGGATCCAGTGGGAACTGGTGGCTCACACCTGGGAGGAGAATGTAGCAAGGCTGGGAGAAGGTCTGCGTTAATGAGACGGTGCCTGCCTTGGCCCGGTGCTCCCCTGTGCCCAGGTCACACTGAGTGACGTCTGCCAGGGGCACAGAGAGGCAATGCTGTGCTTCCAGCCTAATTAGCAGCAAAACATCCTCTAGCACAGGAATGCTTTGGCTTCTCCACATTCCTGCTTCCATCCAGCAGTAGCAGCACAAGGGTTGATGGGTCTTTATTGGGAAAGGGCTCAGTGACGCCTTGTCGTCCCCATAATCCATTCCTGGAGAGATGCTGCCTGGTTTCTTCATTTGGCATTGGTCAACTCGGGATGGATTTTGGGGGGAAAAAAGCCCAGAGGCTAGCAACTCTATGCTCTTGTTGTGCTGTGCTCCAGGTCCCTTTTTAGTTGACAGCATCATCTTCAGTCTTGGATGTGGAGTTTTGGAGATGCTGTGGAGGGTGATAGGGATCTGCAGGGGAGAGTGCAGCATGCCCAGTCTGTAGGATTTGGTCACCTTGCTGCAGAGAGTGATTGAGTTGTTCTCTGGCTGCATCATCCATCCCTGGCTGCAGGTCCTGTGTGTGGAGCAAAGATGTTTCAGGTGTAGGTGCTGCTTTTAATGCAAACCCCCTCAATATGAGCATTTGGAAACCCTGATGGAAAAGGGCCAGAGTCCTCAAACCAGCAAGGCCATGGGGAAGAGTTAAAAGGAGAAAAATGTAAGAGTGAGCTGTGTCTGCTTTTGCCTGGTTTGGAATGTTCTCCCAGCCATGCAGGATACTGCAGGCTGCTCCCTGCACTGCCAGTGCAAAGTGGCAGCTTGAAAGTGCCAAGAGGGAGTGAGACTCTTTGGAGCTTTTTGTTGCCCTTCTGACAGGTAGTAAACAGGGCTCTCTTCTCATTATTACTAAATCAAAACTCTATTGATTCCTTCTGTGAAAACCCAGTGTGACATAAAATGTTTTATTTATGCTTTTAACCCGGGCTTGCTGCAAAAGTGCTGGTTTTGTAAATAAATGAAATTAAATTCATTGCCAAACCAGAGGCTCTAAAAACAGTCCAGCTCTCCCTGGTGCCTCCTGGTCGATGGGAGGCTCAGTCATGCTGGCTGAGCCCAGCAGAGTTATGGGGCTGCCTTTGAGCTGCCTTGGGCACTGCTGGTGTGGGAACAGGATCCAGACCTGTGTGCAGTGTCAGGACCAAAAGCATTGTCATGTCCTCGTCCGTCCCTTGTCACTGCACTTCCTCCAGGAGCTCAGAAGCTACCAAAGTGCTAAAACACCTTTCCCTTCCAAAGAGTATTCCCTGTCTTCTCCAGAAGAAGGAAGCAAATGCAGAAGGTTTTGAAAATAAAACACTACTCAGCAACACATCTCTGCCCACTTTGCAGCTGTGTTCTGCAAAGGACATGCCAAAAGAAGGAAAACAGGTCACTGATGCTGTGTGCTGCTGCTCTGCTCGTGGGCTGCCAGGGGAAATGACCCCACCATGGGTTTGGGGAGCAGGAATGTCCGGAGTTACTGGGACCAGTTCAGACCCTGCATGGGGATGCGGGGGAGGTCATGCAGGGCACTGAGGTGAAGGCAGTGTGGCACTGCTCATCGGCACAGCATTAGTTGTGGTTGTTAATTGTGGTGATTAATTTTGTTTGTTCAGATGTCTAACATAGCAGTTAGCCCTGTCAGGGTGTTCAGTGATAGGGTCATGGGTACTTTCTTTCTGCCAAGGAGTATTCAACATCTCCAGCCTACTGGTGCTCCCAGGTACTGTAGTGCTCCTGCACCTCATCTCAGAAATCGTGCAAGGCAACCTGCATGGCTTGACCTGCACTGCTCCATCTAATGAGAGGTTGAACCTCTCTTAACAGGAATGAGTTTTGAACCAGAGAAGTGGCCCATGGTTAAAACCCACTGTGATGTGCCAGACGTCCTTAGCTGCTACAAAACCATCACTAACATAAGTTATCTGGGATCATGTCCCTTGATTAAGACCCTGGGTTAGGAGACAAAATACATCCCCTGGTGCTGAAAGAAAGCTATTGATTTTTCTTCCACTGGGTGAGATTGGTTTCTGGGTTTTGATGGATGACGGGTTGAAGTGTAACATAATCCCCGAGCTGTGGGGGTTTGGTGCTCTCTGGGAGCGGTGCCATCTTATTCCCAAAGCTATCAGGACCGTCAGGCTGCTCCACAGTGTATTGCTCCACAGTGCTGCCCTGCTCTGGCCAGGGGAGAGGGAGGCATCCAACAGCAGCTTTGCAATGGAATGTTTAATTAGCAGAACACTTAAATGTGAGCATCATATTAAAAAGCTGGGGATGAGAAGTACTGTGGCTCTCAGGGGAGGGAAAAATGCACTAGATTTAAGGAAATAGGCTTATAGTTGTCAGCACCTGAACAGTTGGCTGTAGAGTGTCAGCAGCTTTCTCTGGGGGTTTGTTTGCCCCTCCATCCAAGGCCTGATGGGGGAGGCTCTGCTTCCTGCAGGAAATACTGGCCTATCCCACTTCCCTGCTCAGGTCTGCTCCAGAAGTCCACTCATGGCATCTTCCGCTCTTCATCCTCCAGATTCCAGAAATGCACGAGGAACTTTAGGGACGTGGTGCTCTCTGTAAGCTGGAGGCAGCTACACAAGCAGTTTGGTGAGAAATTAGTTCCTCGTACCTCAGGGGTTCTGGGCTGTAGCCCAGTGCTGAGCAGCCTCAGGACTGCACTCCACTCTTCAGGTGGGTTCAGGACATGGAGCCCTGAGGGGGCCCAGGGAAGAGGTTCTGGGTAGGCAAGTCCCTGCAGAGGTATTTTTGATCAAGGGGCTTCTACCACATGGCTGATGAGCATATTTACTTGGGGAGGTTTCTGGAGGAAAAAGAATCAGAGAATTGGTTCCAAGCCAGGTGAACTGTGGTGACAACAGTTTCCCACAGTTCTTCATCATTTAAAGAAAATTTCTTTAGACAAAGTTGCTTCTAAGGCTTCCTGATTTTTATCAGGAAAGCAAGCTGACTTTTTCCTGGTTTTAAAACTAAAACTGGAAGAAGAAAAATAGCTTCTGGCAGTAAGTGCTTGTCATGGGAAAGCAAAACATAGAAGTGCAAGAGATGAAGCTGCAGTAGGTGTGTGCCAGGCACCCTGACACTTCCAGCAGCCCATGCCTTGATGGGCAGGGATGTTGGACCACTGACATCCAACCCAGTAAAGGGTTACTACCTCCTCACCTCCAAAAAAACTGTTCTTTGAGAGGGGCAAAGCTGTTGACAAACACATCAGGGAAGACACCAGTGCTGAGAAATGCTGTCTGTTGACTGGGAGTTTACAGAGCAAGATAACTGTATGTTGGTTGCTGCTTCACGCCCGGAGGCAGGGAGCTTCAAAGTGAATTATACAAGTATTGCATATCCATGCCGAGAGGGTGGCTGCTGGAAGGAGCCTTCTTCCACTCCCTCCCTGGCAGCCCTTCAGGCAAGAGCAGAGCTGGCTGCAGAAGAAGCACTAATTCAGCCTTGGGGCAGCAATGCTGTGGCCAGTAACAACAGCTTGGCTGGACATGGTTGAGTGGAAATGCTGAAGCGTAAGAGAACAGGGGAAAACATTGCACTGAAGATGCATTCTCACTGTGGTGTCAGGCTGTGTCTCCCTGCGGGGGTTCCCTGGCCTTCCCTCCCATTCCCACACGTGTACCCACACGTGTACCCATCCAACAGTGTTGTATGCTTTCTGTTATTCCAAGGCTTCTCCTTGGACACCCCTGTCTGCCCTGAGCTGAGGATGGAGCAGGGCTGCTGGCAGTGATCAGGACTCTGCTGTGGCAGCAGTGAAGGCCAGCTTGGGCTGAGCAGGCTGCATCCTGCTCAGCACCAAGGTCCTGTGGCAAATCCCACTGCTCTGAACGCTGAAGCCTTCTCTGCTGAGGAGCTCTCCACAAGCTTTATGCTTCCCCGGGGATGCAGAACCCAGCAACCCAGCAAGGCCTGAGTTGGCAAGGTCTGCCTTTTCCTCTCTTTTGGCTATTGAATTTTGCCTATTTGCTTCACCTTTTTTCCCAGCACTGCTCTTGCTAGAGGAGTCTGCTGTATAAAATCTCAGTGATTCCCCCATTGGTGGAAGAAGTCTCCAGAAGGCATCTGGAGCAGAGGGTCTAGGTGGTCCCTTGCCCTGGGCTGTTCCTGAAGCGTTTAAGGCACCAAAGGTTCCTGCAGAACCAGGAGCAACAGGCGTTGGAGGAAAGAGCACCGCAGCAAGACTGCATCCACTGCGATTCCCTGCGCGCCGTGATAAGCTGTCTTGATTTCTTTGTGAATTATTTAAAATGCAGGAATTGCAAACAGAAGTCTGGCTGGTTTTGTTGTGTGCACAGGCTAGATTAGAGCAGGAAGCTTCATTACAGCGAGCTTAGAAGTCTTCAAAGACTTGGATGTATTTTCCCCTTCATTGATAAGCAATATTGATTTCAGCAGTGGTTCCCTGCTGTGCCTGGCCACAGGAGTGTGGTACTCCTGCGGACCCAGAATTGTGCATTAGCACAAAATTGTGCACTTAGTGTTGAGCAAACTAGGTTTTTTTTCCCGCAGGCTGTCAATTCGGTTGTGGGAGAGATGGTTCAGAAGACGTTTAAAGGGGAGATGTGTATTTTTCTATGTCTAGTAAGACCATCAGAACTGCTGCATCATATTGCTGCCCCTCATTCTGGCTGCCAGAGTGCTGCTCATCTCAGTGCAGAGAAAAGCAGGTTATCTCACTCCTACCCTATTCTGTAGAGAGCTCTTCCTATGTTAAAGGAGTGTTTTCCTACTGTCTCTGTGCTGAAAACGATGCTTTAGGTAACATGCTGCTTCCAATGAAATCTTTCTGCTTTTAAAAGCATAACATTTTATCACATATTGTGGTGCTGCAGGGGAAAAAAAAACAAACAAGCTTTCCTCCTTTTTACTGGCCAACTAAATGCAGGATTTTGCTGTTTTTTGAAAAGGGATTGAGCATCCTGCTACCAAGAAGAGCATCCAGGTGCCAGTGACAGAAAAGAATATGATGGTCTTAAAGGGGTTAGGAGAGATAGGAGAAAGAAATGCTTCTCTGGCCCGCACAGACTCATGACATAATTAAGGCAGGCAGCTGACAGCACTGAGCTCATGGTGTGGAGTAAACCAGACTGATGAAAAGCCATGGTTATAAACATTGCCATTATGCAGATTTATGTGTGAAGATGTATCCTAATCAACTATTCCTCCTATATCCCATCAGTGGCACTCACCCAGGTTAGGTGATGCAGCCAGACAGTGTGTAAGGCTGGGGTCCGTGTGCCTAGAGAAGACACAGCTCCCATGGTTCACCCACGGTGCTGATGCTTTTTTTTTTGCCTGCTTGTACTTCCTAATTTTTTTCAGAAGCAGAGTAACAAGACAAAGGTTTAAAAAAAATTAGTGCTCGGATTCCTTCGCTGCAGAATGCGCTTTCCTTTGTTGTGATTCAGAGGCTGCCCAGAGAAATATTGCTAAAATAGGGTGTACCTGATAATACCAGGTCGTAAATACCCACTCATGCACATCTGGATGCTGGAGTGTTGACTGCACTGTGGAGAGCTGTGGGAGGTGCTCCCACTGGACCCCTGTGAGTTAAGATCTACCCAGAGTTGGGATTGCAGGAGCATGTTGGAGGTGCCTGCTGATCAGCTGTTAATGGGCTCAGCCAAGTTGAAATTCAGCCTCTTATTTGAGCTCTTGGACTATTCTCAAAGAGATTTGAGTTCTATGAGGATTTAAGCTCAAATTAGATCATTATTTGCATGACTAAAAATGTGTGTATGGTGCTCCAGGTAGCAACAACCATGACCTGAGCTCACACGCAGCAGCTTCTGCCTGTGAAATGTGTTTGACTGGAATGTTAAAATCACAGAATGAGGCAGCAACAACTTCTTTTGTGTCTTGAGTTCTTCGGATGCACTTGAATCACACTGATTTTTTGGTTGTTTTTTTTTTTCATTTTTCATTTCCAGAGTGACAAAGACCCAAGTGTTTTATAGCTGGAAAGCCAGATGCCAAAAGCTGTATTGTATATATAAGAATATACAATATTGTGAGTTGTGTCATAAAGCCACATAATATCAATGCTGAATCCTAGAGGCTTGATTTTCTTCTCCTTTACTCACTTAAATCCAAATTAACCCTGTTCAGCTGCTTCAGGCTGACATGAGATGGGCCCTGAGTTAAGCTGTTTCAGTCCTGAGGGGTCTCTCATGTTTGCACAGGGTTTGGAAATGCCACGCTCTTGGATGCTCCTATCTGCATCCAAGTTTCTTTGGCATCGATCTTGCCCTTCTGCCACTCAGAGATCCAGGCTTGGAGTTCTATCATTGGTTTTGGTTAATTAAAAATTGGCTTCATTCAGTGCATGATATGAAGTGAAAAGCTCATGCACTTCACACTATGGTCGCTAAATATTTCATGTTATGCCTGGATTTTTTCAATATTTTTGGATTACCTTTGTAACTTAGTTATGTTTGCTGCAGCTGGAGGGGATTAGAGCCTTTTTTCTTCTCTCCCTTCAGCTGGTTTGTTCTTTGCAGTCAAGTTGTGAACAGTTCTATTTATTTTTCTGCTGGTAAGTCTCAATGAAAGGTGGTGATTAAATAGAATTATGATGATGATGGAAATGTTGACAGCCAACAGTGAACATTGATGGCAAAGATCTGTAGCAGGTGTTTTGTACCTAGAGTGTACTAAATCAAAGGAAATAATTAAGAGCAGTTAATTTAAAGGTGAGTTGGGTGAAGCCAGGAAAACTGAAGTCCTTGCAACCTTTTGATGCGGTTCAGAGTGCTGGAAAGAAGGAGGTTTGGGGAATGGATTTGCATCCTCTGCAGGTACAGGTCAGGTCCCAGGGAGCTGAAGGACAACAACCAATTGCAGCTTTACCTTTAGAGAGCTTTGTCTCCTGTTTCTGGCTGGTGTGTTTTGAGGCCAATGCTTCAAAGTCCACTTTATCTTTTATTCACAAATGCTGATGTGTTTAAATGAATGGTGCAGTGCAGTTGCTATAAATAAGCAAGTGTCAATATGAGGCTTTAGCAGATGAAAGGCTCGTTGATGGGAGCCAGCCCTGATAATGGCTCTGCAGGTTCCCTCAGAAGTCTGCAGGACAAAGCAGAGGAATCAGGTTTGTGATCTCATGTAGGAACTTTCTGATCTTGGCAGTGGTGCTTGCTCTGTGCAGCATGGGAAATAGCAAAATAATGGAGAAACCATTTATTGTTATTCTTGTAGAAAGATGGAGGAGGACTGGTGGCGGTGGCTATGATAAACTGGTATTTTATGGGAACATTTTTCTCTTTCTTGCAGCTGCGGGAGCCTGTAGCTGTCGATCCAAATCAGTTCTCTCAGCTATCTGCTGGGCATCCCATGCCTGCAGTCATTTCTCTGGTTTTATTTGTAAAAGTAAAATATCAGCAAGCTGTTCCAACCTCATGCCCACGTCTCTCGCCTGTGGCTCTTGGGGGGGTGTGTATGAGACACCTCGTGCCAGAAGATAAATGTTTTAATAGCAGATGCTGCGTGTCAAGATCTCTGGACATGGCAGGGAAGGTCTGGATTTAAAAATCTATACAGCCTTCTGCCTTACTGTGGCCCTGCTGAAACTGAGGAGGTTTGACATGAAAGCGTAGCGTGGTGTTGCTGCAGAGAGACCCACTGGAGGATGCTCTCCGTGGAAAACCTCTTTTCCTAGTCCCCAGTGCTTCTTCCTTGTGCATCAGGATGATGCTGTATCTCAGCATCATTGCAGAATAAGGCCTTACTTGCATGTGGATGCTACAACCTCTCTCTGACAATCAGCTCAAGCAATGAATCAGCCAGTGGAATTGAGGTGGCATCGCTTGGTCCTGTGCTTTGGGGCAGGCAGATTTGTGCAAAGAAGGGATCACATGCTGCGGACAAAGCCAGGGGCCAGCTTCCAACCCAACATCCAGGGGCAAATCTTAATGTTTATTTTGTTCAGTTTATTTGCTGAGAGCTCAAAAGAATTGCATTCAAAAGAACTTCTCAGGAAGAGACTTCCTCCTTTGCAGACAATCCTCCAGGTTTCTGCTGGGTTTCAGCTGGCTCCAGGCTGGCTCTGTGTGGCCAGGCATGCAGGGCCACTGGTCTGTCCCGGTGCCTGTGGAGGCACCAAAGGCTGCTACCATAGATACGGGAACAAATAGCTTGTTCAAGGCATTGACTGCAGTTTGAAGGCTGTTTCCTGCAAGGACAGTGAATTTCCTTCTATGTGCAGCATCAGTTGACAAGGATGTGTTTTGTTTTCATGTCTGTCACCAAGCCAGACAGGCTTGGTGGTGGTGGTGCTTGGGTGTTCCAGCTGGGATGCAGGTGCTCTCATCCTCTGGCATTTCTAGAGGTATCCTCCTCTGTAAAAATGCTGTTGGTTTCGAGATGAATTTTCTTAACGAGGAAACTGATCCCTTCCCCAGGCCAAGTTCTGTTCCTGGCTGCTACACTGAAGTAATTTGGCTTCAAATTATGGAGAGATTGCCTCCTTTTTGGGGGTTCATGACTTGGCTGTCCAGCCCAGTCTGTGGGTGGGTATAATGAGCCACTGGCCACTGCTCGAGTGGGACTGTCCTGGAGTGATGCAGGGAGCAAGCAGCTTGCCTGTTTCACTGCTGTTTCTGCCTGTTTTTCTCTGCAGTGACTGTTCTTGTTCCCAGTTTTGACTGGGCCACAATTGTACATTATGCTTTGCTATTCCTTATGCTTATTTTCCCCCTGGATTATATTTTTAATGGCACCAGGGCTATGATGATGGCTGTTTTCTTTCCCCCTGCTGTAATAATTGGTACTTCAGGAGAACTGAAATAGGCAGCTCTGCCTTCCTGCTGGATTGCTTAATGCATTTTAATTTAATTAATTACATTGTCCGTTTTGGTAATGTCATGGACAAAGCACAGGAAGTCAAGGCCTGGAGTGATGCAGGCTAGCACAGCCTTTTAGTGCTTTATAAAGGCTTTTGTTAGAGGTGTGTGTTGTTTCCCCTCAGTGGTGGCTCCATTAATGCTGTAGCTCTGCAGTGGGGCTGAGGCGGGTGTTCCCATTCTGGACATTTGGATTTGTGCTCTCAATGTCCCTTTTTCCAGCCTCTTGAATGGAAAATGATCCTGCAGTGGTGCTCTGCTTTGCTTTCACAAGATGAAACTTGAGTTTGCATCTCCAGCGCTTGCTTTGCTGAATGCTGGGATCCTGGGGGTCTTACACTTCACCCTCTGCACCCCATTTCCAAAAAGTGCTCAGAGGTGAAGCCCCAGAGGTCTGGAAACCTGAGCTGTGGTTAACATTCCAGCAAGGCACCTGCTCAGCGTCTCCACTAAAGTGCTCATGGCTGGAATCTTTAAAATTGCAGCCCAGAGTGGGGGAAACAGATGGACAAACAGAAACCCTTACTTTTGCAGATTTGGTCTTCCATCATTTGGCAAGAGGGGAGCTGGCTGCGGTATGAAATGTTACAGCAAGCAATGCTGTGATAGTTCATCCATCATAATGCTTGTCCCATTAATAGCTACAGCCATTTTCCTTGCTGATGATTCCACAAAGGAGAGAGTGGCCAGTTGTCCTGGAATCAGTTAGGAATTATCACCCCCCCAGACTGAGAGCGCTGTGTTGGGGTAGGATGTGCTCTCTAGGGTGCTCTCTAGGTTAAACTCTGCTAAACTGAGATAAAGATGGGGTGCAATACTTGCTGGCTTACAGACACTGCAAAGAGGTCTTCAAAGAGTGGGTGAAACCAAGCAAAGGCCAAGGAAAAATGGTTTCACTTCCCAAAGTGATGGCTTGTAGAGATGTGGTATGACAGCAACAGTAATGGCTGTTTCCTAGGGACAGCTGATGGATGCAAGGCTGGGAAAACTTGGCTGGCAAATTAAACTGCTTGCAGCGCAGAGGAGGGCAATACCCTTGTTTTGCAGGAGTTGCTCTTGTGCAGGTCAGGGAGAGCCCCTGAGCTTCCTGTACATTTGGGGATGGGGAGGGAGAGAGCACCCCAGCTTGCTGAAGAACAATTCAGTGCAGACTACAGCACATGGCTCACTTAGTTTATTAAAGCTTTGAGATAAAGTATCAAACTCCAATTTAACTTTAAAATAGGATTCTCAAGAACTGTTGGGGTTGGACTTATCAAGTGATGCTGCATAATTCATTGCTGATTTTTATCACATCATTTAAACATAAAAAAAGCTATCAGAGGGTCAGGCCGGGAAAGTTAGCTGTCGACAGCAACCTTCTCCTTGACTCGCCCTCTCTCACACCAGTCATGCTTGCTGACTGCATCCAGCAGGCACGGCAGAGCCCAGCAGAGCTGCAGGAGGGGAGGGAGGTGCGGGGTGGGTTTTGTGGTGTAGCTTGAGCAGAAAGATGAAGGGAGGCTTGAAAATGATGGTATGCTCAATCTCAGCCTTATGTCCTGCAGAGCAGGGAGCTGGAGTGCTGTGGTTTCGTCCAGAGAGGTATAAAATACAGCCAGCATTAGCACATTATGGCAAAAACACAGCCCTTGGTGCTGGCCGCCTGCCGCTTCCCGTGGGGGCTGTAACTGATGGAGCCTTCTTGCAAGGAGACTTCATAAAACATACATTTTATTGCTTTGCTTTCAGGGCCTTGGTACTTTGGGAGTTAGCACTTCTCCTCAGACCCAGTGACGCTCAGACTGTGTTTTTCTCACAGTGAAATGGCTTTCAGAGGTGGTCAATAATTCTTCAATCCAGATTCTTGAAATGTTACCGTCGTGGTTCACAATAATGGTTTCTTTGTTTTTCTTAAACTTTGCTTGTCCTTGGGAAATCCACACAGTAAGTTGTTTTGTGTGTCTTGGAGCATCCCATAAACTAAGCTGGTGTGTGTTTGCATGTTGTGCTGGTGCTGTTGGTTGTTTTTGGAGGTGAGGTTGGCAAGAGGGCAACAGAGGGAAATACTTGATTGCAGTATTAGGCGTTTGTTCCTGACTCATTTAATAGAAGTTAATTTAAATTCACCATGATTTAACTTAAAAAAAAATAAAAAATTAGCTGCACTTGAGGTATTAAAAATAGTATTTCTAATTGCAATAGCATCTGGCAAAAGTCCTGGTTTTATAAGTAAAGTCAGACTCCTATGCCGTAGGTGAGGTTGAGTCATGGAGGTAACAGGTTTTTAGTTGAGATGAAAGTAATACATTTTTGTGTCTGCCAAGTCTTCTCAACGAATGCTGAGGCCTGAGGTCACATGCCATGGGTGATACAGAGCATTCAGAGCTCTGGGTAAAGGCTTGGGGCTTGTATGTGAAAATGACTCAATAATGCAAACAGCCATGTGTACCACAACACCAGGTGATTTAATGACCAGGCTTCTTCCATTTGGATTTTAATGCTCTACGAGGTTCAGTGTGTTTACTCCTCCTGGATGAGCCCTGGTGTGTGGCAAGAAGCCTCAGTGAGCCTGTATGTGATTTGCATGGTTGTTTTTAGTTTTCTCTGCAGTCTTCTGAAAAACAGAATTTAAAAGCCTGCTTTTCACAGTCCTCAGGGGTATTCCCAGAAGTTTTCCTCCATCCTGTTCCTGTAGGAATTGACCAGGAGAGCCCTCAAAGTGACCCTTTTCCCCCCATTGCAATTGCATCCATGTGCTGAGTGCTGTTCCCTAATCAGTTGGAAGTGCTGGGACCCTGACCAGCAGCAGCAAGGTTTAAAATAGAATAGTTTGGGTTGGAAAGGGCTTTAAAGATCATTTCAACCTCCCTGCCACGGGCAGAGACACCTTCCACTAGCCCAGGTTGCTCAGAGTCCCATCCAACCTGGCCTGGAACGCTTCCAGGGATGGGGCAGCCACAGCTTTTCTGGGCAGCCTGTGCCAGTGCCTCACCCTCAGAAGGAAGAATTTCTAATTTCTTCCTAATATGTAATCTTTTATGGGCTCTGATGCTCAAAACCCTGACGACTGAGTTATGCTCCCTGGGCCGCTCCAGCTGCTGAGTCTCTCCAGCTGTGACAGCATGGAGCAAAGCAGTGATCAGTGATGCTTCTCTCTCTTCACCAGACCCACAGCACTGACCAGCGACTCACTCCTCAGCTCTCAGGTTGTTCTTCCCACTCTCATTTGAGCCCCTCTAAGTCCACAGAGTGCTTCCTGGGAAGGAAATCTCCACCGGTATTTATGAAACTTTGTTTTCATAAACT
The DNA here is from genome assembly GCA_013390105.1 of Tichodroma muraria. NCBI lineage: Eukaryota > Metazoa > Chordata > Aves > Passeriformes > Sittidae > Tichodroma > Tichodroma muraria. The sequence goes on along the minus strand of WAAG01013873.1, from coordinate 41,685 downwards.
GCTGGTTGTTCAATAGGGCATAAAACAGCCAGTATGAGACAGTTATTTGCTCTACAAAATCATTCTGCTCCCTAGCTCCAATTTTACACAGCACTTGCTGCATTTCATTTAGTTCTTGAAGAAATGTGACACAGTAGATTAACTATTGATAGCAAAATACAGAGTTTCCTGTACGACTGTCACTTAACCTTCCTCCATCCTCTCCCTTTTAACCCCAGATGATCAAGTAGTGCCAAATCCTGTTGCTCCTATGATGAAATGGGTGCTAAAATACCTCAGTGGAAAGAAATTTTAGAAGGATGATTTAGACATTTCTGCTGTTTTCTGTCTCCTCAAAGCTAATATCAAACTACCAATGTCTGAAATGACTGTGAAGTATTTTCTTCAGCCTAGGTAGTAGCATCTCCCTTGGTGACTAGTCAGCATCCAGCACCTTCAGCACAGAGAATTATTGGCATTATCAACATAAATTACCATGTATTAAGTAAATAATGAATAATTAATGTCATGGCAAATAATTTATTGTGCAGCTGATCGGGAAATACTTTTTTAAAAAATGAAAGTAAATGGGTTGAGGAAGCCTATCAGAAGATTTGACTTTTTTTTTTTAATTAATTAATTTTAGCTCAGAAAACCATCAGTGCAAAGAAGAAAATCACTTCACCAAATCTCTGTTTGTTTTTGCACAGGGTGAAAGTCCCCTCTTGTCCCCCAGCATCAGTGTTTCCCCCACGGTCTGCTCCGTGCTGAGGATGATTCAAAGTGGGTGGTGTGGGAGCTGGTGAGCTCACTGGGCAGTGTGGAGGCACTTTGTCCCCCTGGCCACTGCATTGTCCCACCATCCACATCAGGGTGCCATGGGGATCACCTCCTTAAAAAAGATACCCAAAAGTGAGTGCTGGAGTGGGATGCAGACCTCCTTAAGCTTTTCAAATTGCCACAAAGGTGGCCAAGGGACTGTGGTTAAACACCTTCCTGCAGAGAAAATCACTTCTATTAAAGAGCTCTTTAATCTAGTGCAGGATCCATAGCAAGAGCCAGAGGCCAGAAGCTGAATAACCTGGGCTTGATTTCCTTGCATGGCTGTGCTTTAACTCTCAGTACTAAAAGTGCAGCAAAACAGAGGAGAGAAGAAATACTCATGCAGCCTCAGAGCTGCCAGAATGCTCCTGATTTTTCTGCAGGGTTTCCTTTTTGTGCTCTGAAATAGATAAAACTCAATTTTATGTGTTGGGTCCTGGGATGGGTTGTGTGTTTTCAGAGCCCCTGATGCAGCAGATGCGTGCAGAGGTGGAAACAAAACAATGGCAAGGAAGGATGAGCAGTGGGCACCAGGAGAAGGAGTCATGGATCGTGTGTTTTGTAAAGGGCTAGAACAGCTCCCTCACCAAGGTGCTGCTGTGTGTGGGAAGCTGCAGGTAACAACAGGAGCATCGCAGCCTTGCACAGGGTCAGGTGCAGGGGGGCTTCTGACATTCTAAATTGCTTTCAGACATGATTTGTGCAGAGTTGGGCTGATTCCAGGGGACAGTGGCTGGAAATGAATCTGCCTGCTTGCACAGCCCCTCTACCTCCCTAGGTGAATAAAGTTTTGCAACTTTAAATAACAGTCCTGTGGAAATCTCAGAGTTGTGAAGCTGTGATTTCACCCCAGTGCCCTCACTGCCAATTCTAGTGAGAGCAGTGTAATCCCAGTGGAGGAAGCATCTGAGAACAAACAAGTTACCACTCAGTCTCAGTGGAGCACTTGACTTGTAAAATATTTTCTACCAAGAAATGGGCCAATCTTCCTGTGCCAGCCGACTTTTGAAGTGGTATTGAAATAAAAGCTCTGTACTTGTAAGCTGAGCAAAATCACTAGCAATTACTGCAACACAATGATTTTGGTTTCTTTCCAGTGCCTTTTTTAGGGGATCGAACAATGTTTTTTAGAAAAGGATGCATTCACAGTGAATAAGCGAAACCTGGGATTACTAACTCGCTGCTGCTCATGGGAGAAGCTTTCTTAGGCCTTTTGGCTTGGGAACAGGAAGAACATAGTGTGCTCCATGTAAGGTTGCCTCTGTACATGATTTGACCCTATGCTGGAAAAGGGATGCTCCCTACAGAGCAGGAAAGTTCCCTCTGAAATTCTGAGGCAAACTGTCTTGACTTGCACATCTCCTTGGTGGTGGCTGCTTGTGTGCAGGAGTCATTGCAACTCAGACAAGTCTATAAGGAGCAGCCTTAGATAAATTTTATATATAAACAAATAGTGGGCAAGGCCTTCAGAGAAGAACATTTTAAAAAAAGGAGGGGTTTTGACTAAGTTAAACCTAGTTATTTGGAAGGCTGTAGTCCTGGCTTAGCAGGGGAGTGACTGCACATGTGGGATGTAGGTGTTTGTGTGCCATCCTGCTGCCATCTGTGCCACACAGAGCTCAACTGGGAATTCTGAGGTGAGGAGACCCCAGGGTTCCTGCTGTGAATTGTCCTCATCATCTCACAAGTCTCCAGCTACCAGTTTTAATCTGCTGTAATTGAGCAAACATTGGTGGTGGAAAGGTTGGAAGATGCCAGTGTTTATTTTCTGTGCATTTTTAGATTTAATCTGCTTGTCTGTCTTGGACTGTAGCTCACCATCGGCGTTGAGTTAGATGACCCCAGGAAGTATAATCCCAAACCCTTGCACAATCACCCCAATAGCTGTGCACCCTTAGCTGTCTGCAGCTCATGTTGACACAAGCCAGTGTGGAAGCATTTGAGATGACACTAGTGACTCAGGCACTAACTGGACTAGAAAATTTGGAACTATTAGGTTTTCAAGGCAGGAAGATCAAAATTTTATTTCTGGTTTTTAGGGGCCTCGCTTCCTCCTTAGAGGGCCGAGTGTAATTTCAGGCCTGTTTGATTTTTTAGCTCAGAGAAAGGCAATCTTTATACATGATGCATGAGCACAGGTCTTTGAAACGTGGGAGAAATGGTTTGTTCATTGAACATGCAAACAAATTATTTGCTCCAGCCTGGAATTTAAAACTGACATTAAGCTCTGAGAACATCTATATTTAATTACATCTAAGGGCCAGAAACAATATATAACCTTAAAATGGTGTAATTAAAAGTGAAGCCCTTCCTTGGGAAGGACTTTATAGTACTAAAACCGTGGCTTTCTGCTCTGCGGAGATGCAAAGAAGTGTTAACTAAAGCAAATCATCTTCAACACAGGTTTCTTGGTTTTGTTTTGGGATGGGCTTTAGGTCTGGATGTAAGCTTCTGCAAGAGGTGGTTTGGAAATGTATAGCAGGAATAGCCTGTCCCCCTGGCTTGGGGATTTCGCCTGGGTAGCATCTTTCTCATGAGCACCAGTGGCAGGTGGGCAGTGGCTCTCCTGGGGCAGCTCTCCCCTCTTCACCTTCAGCTCCTTCAGAGCAGTGCTGCAGAACACTGACCCTGAATGCTTTTCACCAAATGTTTAATGTTCTTCCCATCCTGCTTTTATTAGCACACATAATCTCAGGCTGGGATGGGCAGTGACTGAGGGAGGAGTAAAATGGTTTTCCATTTTTTTTGTCATTTGAGGAGTTCCCAGGGAATGGAGACTCCTAAAATAAATATATACTTGTGTAATTAATTTTAGGAGTCCTGGCCAAGTTATGTTGCTTTGCTTTTGGTTTTGCATCTCTTCTTTTTGCAGCTACATTTTGTCCCACTCTGCCCCAAAACATTGCCATTCCAGGCAGGAAGCTGGACTTCACCTTGGCAGTTTGCCATTTGCTGTCGGAGGTGGCAGCATAAAAAATTATGAATGCAATCTAGTGGTAGCCCTTTGCAAAACCAACTGTAAAATGCTGAACTGTAAAACCCTTTCCTCCTTTCAGAAGCAAGGCCAGGGTTATTAAACACAAAATATTGCACATTAAAACAGCATTAATCAGCTTGACTGGAAAAAAATATCTCTTAAGAATCTTGCAAACTCCAATTGGACGCTAAGGTTTGTAGCTTTGTCCTTGACTTACTCTGTTTCACTGTGTGCACAGTTTCTCCAGTTTATCAAGATCTCTGTAAATGAAAACTCTTGACTGAGAAAAACAGACAAATCGGAAAGTGTTCAGGCTATTAAAAATTAGCTTAGACTACGGTATTCAGTGACTAACTTTTATAAGTCTTAATATTCAAATTTCCGTGTAATATTTTTTCCTGGCCTTGTGGCATACAAAGTTTATTTTTCTGGAGAAACTGATTTTACAGAGGAAAGTGAGTGCGGGCTCTGTCCCGTGCCCAAACTGAGTGACAGCATGTGCATCCAGAGCTGTTTCAGCCCATGGTTCATCCTAGGGAGATATGGCATTCTACAGAGGCTGCAGAGATGGCAAAATAAGTGGTCTGTGTCAGAGGAACCAGCCTGTAAACTGGGAATATTGCACTGCTTGCAGTATTGAAGCACCCTGCAGCTGCCTTTGGCTGGTGCTGTTCACGGTGCTTGGGCAGAGAATTGCACATCTGCGTTTCTGGGCCGTGGGTTCTGCATGCTGGCGTGGGCTGCCTGTAGATGCATCAGTGTCTGCCTGGAGTCAGAGAACGTGGGAAGTCAGAAGGGATCTCTGGCCCTCTTTTCAGTCCTTTCCTTGTAGCAGACCCAGCTTCACAGTCAAGTCGGGTGGCCTGCAGGAATTGCAAGGTGATTTCTGCTTTTGGTGCAAAAATCCGCTTGTGGCCATGGATATCCCCGCACTTGGACAAGTGACTCATCACATAACCTGTCGTCAGAAAGAAATTATTTAAAGCTCCTGCTTAGAAATGTCCCTTGCTAAGGTAGGCAGGAAGCACTTTAGGGAAACCAACTGCAGAATGTAAGACTCTTTAATCTCTGTGGAGCTTCAGGCAGAAATGTATTTTTCAGGGAAGGTGCGCTCGGATGAGCGTGAAGTCTGCAATGCAAATCACGGTGGCACTGGAGGGTGTGTGAGGGATGGAAATGGCCAGGCTTTGCTCAGCTAATTCGTGCTCCGGATCGGGAGAGCTGTTCCTATAAATACAGGGAGCTGAGTGCTTTAAGGACCAGTATATCAGCTGGCGTGGCACGGTTAACATTCGCATAGGCAATAAACACCATTTGCTGAAGATTTGTTCAGCAGTTCTCATCATCAAATCCACTTACTTTAAAAAATGTGATTGGTACCTTGGTGAATACATTGCTGGGGGAATGTGCCTTCATTCTCAAAGTGGAAGAAATATCGGAGTCGCTGGCGTTTATCATTGCAATCCAGCAGTAAAAACAACATTTGGGGGAAAACATTAGAAATGAGCATTAGCAAAATGTGTGTTTATGGTTTAACAGCTACTATAAAGGAATAATTCAAAATGTAGTTTGCTAATGGCTTTCAAGTGCAGTCTTTATCTTGCTTTTGATTGCAAATAGGTTTAAAACAAGGGGATAGCAGAGGTTTAGTCTACTTCATTACTGGTTGGAAAGCACTTCAGCTCGCTTTACAGTACAATATCTTTTTTGTTCAGGGCTTTTTTTCCTCTCCTTGAATTCTGTGCAGTCACTCTTTTACAGTTTTTCTTGTACAGTATCAGCTTTGATGTGATCTGCTGACGTGTCTCATTAGGCTCTTCGGAAGGAGAGCCGTGATGGTATGATGGGTGCTTTGGGTGGGAGAGGAGTTTTGCCTTTCCCTTCTCCCTCCCCCTTTGCTTGCAGGGACCGTCGGGGCTGTTCACTGTCATCAGGTACCGCCCCCTGACTTTCTAGTTCAGACTCATTAAAAAAAGCAGTGGTAAAAGAAGTTGCTGTTGAGTCTGGCATTGATTTTTTGATTTTCCCGTCGTTAGTAACTGCGTGCAATGACCTTTAGAGAGATGCTAAACCAGTGAATTCCCATCAGAAAGGTGTCTGTTTTGAGGGCTGAATTATTTGAATTATTTGAATTTTTTAAAAAACCCAAACAACAAACAGTGTTAAGCTCATTCTGAGCTCTTGCTCATAGTCACTTTCTTGTTAGCTGATACGAGCAAACGTGTTGATTGAAGACTCGTTGGGCCGTGCAGTGCCTGGCAGACGTTTGAGCAAAATCCTTATACATTTTAAATTTTTTCTTCCCAAATGCTTCAACATTTAGACAGTTTCTGTTATTTTATTTTTCAAGGTTGTAACAGCTTGGAGTGAAGTGCAATAACAATTTTGAAATTTTTTTTCTGTTTTAAACTGTACAGACATGAAGTGACACAGGCATGGAAGTAATATTTATGTTGAAGGCCCTGGATAAAGTGCTGTAATTATGATAGATCTAAGTGGGGATTTTGTCTTCTACATTTTTGGGTCTGCTACCATCCCACCTAGGGACACTGGGGTGGTGGTTGATAGATGCTCTGTCAGATCCCCCACTGAAAGTCTTCTAAGACCTTTCACCCTTTTAAAGACCGCTGAGTAAATAATTTTATGCGAACATATTAAGCTTAGTCCTCAGCATTTAAATTAAAACTTTAGGCATTAGAGAAGCTGAAATACCATTAGGTTAAGACTTAAGACCTTCAGATTTTTTTTTTTCCTGATTTGATCCCACAAATCTCTCATGAGCTTGAAGTTCTCTAGAAGCTCACAAAGTCCCATTGATTTTGCAAAGCTAAGCTTGTGCTTAAGTACTTTGCAGGATCACAGCCAAACCTGGGTTTTCTTTATTTGCTTATTGCAGGCCTGTGGAGATCACATTTTCAAGTTTTCCCTAGTAATCAGGGAGTAGAAACTATTTATGTGTATAACAGCAATTTAGATTCTGATTTCATATGATTACAGGAGCTCAGGTTGTCCGGTGTGTAATCAGATGTAAAGAAATAGTTCTTTACAGTATTTCTATCTGTTTATCCTGTGTTTCTTATTTTATCTTTGAGATACAATTTCACATGTTTCCCTTAACTTTTAAAGGAGGATGAAAAAAACCCACAAATAAACACAACAAGAAAAAGACAATACAAATTCCAGGGATTTCTGTGTAGCATCCCGCACTGTTTCTTTTCCTAAGGATGCACTGCAAAGGTAGATTCCTCTTACTGCTCAAATGAGAATTGCTTCTTCTCCAAGAGCCAGGTCAGTTGTAAGTAGCTGCCCTTCGAGTTTTCATCTAGCTGCTGGGCAGGAATGTGAGCCACAAAGGAGCAATGAAAGCCACCTGAAATTTGCAGTCTCCAGGAATAGATGGAAAGCAGTGTGCTCCATCAGGTTGGAGGAACTCCTCAGCTGTTTAAATGTATGCTCAAGTATTATAAAACTATATTTTACAGAGTTCTTTTATTACAGTTATGTGAGGCTTGATCACATAAAGTTATATAGGCAACAGACTGGTTCTGGAATGAAGTTCTTATGGCTTTGTTTTGATTTCCACAAGGAAAAAGAATGAATTTGAAATTCACCATGCAGCTGCAGATAGAAATCTTGGGAAAAGCAGAGCAGACTTTGAATTCTGCTTGCCACGGGGTATAAATTACAGCTGTCTCCTTTCTGGACCTTTTTGGGGTTTGTTGTATTTTCTTGGCTAGAGGACCTGTACCTTCAGGCCAAGCTTTGCAAAGCTTTCCTTGTCTCATCTGCAATTCTGTGGCTGTTTTGTAAGGTTTACCTGAGTGACGGCTGTAAATTGGAGCCCAGTATTGTGAAAAATGGTGTAAATCCAATCTCAAATATAAGCAAATCCTATAAAGGAAAACTGGTAATGACAGCTCCTGGTTCTTAGTGGTATTATGAATGCAATTAAGAGTGTAAAAAATGTGTTGCAAACACTATTGTTATGCTAATCAGTGTCTTTTTGTTTCTCTCCTGATGCCTTTCACCTGCAATGACTGAAAACACTCGAAATGATTGGATATTTGGCATCTTCGGGTTTTCATCTTAACTCTTCTGGAAATTCCTACTTGCAGGTGAGCTCATTGTTCTTATACAATGCATGCAGATTTGCATCTTTTGTCTAACCTGGCTTTTTCATTACATTTTGGAGAGGAAATAGTCAGAAATTGAAATGGAACAGTCTGTGGTATGTCCCATTCTGTCCCCAGTGATTAGGTATTAGTGCTGCAAAATACAAGCCAGGGTAAAACTGAATTTGGTGGGCCATGTGAATGTCAAATAGAGCATAATACATTTAGGAGCCTAAATGCAACCTCTTGAAATTGTTTTTTTTGGTGGTTCCTCTCTAGGAACTAATATTTTACTTGCATTATTCTTCTTCAAGGAGGAAAATAAATTTCTGATCCTCCCGCTCCTAAGAACAGCTCCAAGACAAGAACCTAAATGCTGCGAGCTGAAGCCGAGTACAAATAACCAAGCACGGATATGTTTGTGTAGCTGAAGGATTCTTGGGGGTTTTCTCAGGTTTTGAAGGCTTGATCCTGGGCTGTCTCTGGTTGCAGGTTTTGAGTTGCTCTCCTGCACACCCTTCACTCCTGGAAAGCTGCTACTGTTAGTTGGACAGCATCCTTGCTTAGGTGCAGCTCTCCCTTGCTGTTGCTGCACGCCCTCTGCAAGGCACTGGGATGACCCCAGAGGGGTGCCAGGAGGCCCTGCGTGTGCTGTGTCTGGCACATGTGTGAGCACCACCAGGCAAGGGGCAGGTTGGCTGGCCTGGGATGAATGGGGATCCAGCCCTGCCCAAATTTACTCTTTCACCTGCTCACCTCCAGCTCCTTGCAAGCAGAGGACTGGCTGTGCTGGGCAGCAGCACCCAGGTGTGGTGGCTGTTTCCTCAGTGCCAGCTCAGGGAGGCTCTCCAGCCGTGACCCCTTTCCTGATGCCCTGCTCTAGTTGCTCACCCAGCAGAGACAATCAGGTCTGAGCAAAGTGTTTCTTTTTTTGAGGTTAATATCTTACCAACAGGCATAACAAAATCGTTGGCAATTCCTCTCAGGTCTGCCCGATCAGCCTTTTCCATTTCCATGATGCAGCAGGTTTTTGCGGCAGGACACAGATCGCTGTTCTTATTTTGTGGAAGGAGATTTAATTACAGTGCGAGTGAGCCACATCCATCATTTCCAGTTCAGAGCCCATCCAGAGCTCCTCTCTGTGTTTTGGGTGTGTGGAGTCACAGGGTTGTTTTCACTGCATTTTCCTTGGGTTTGCCAAAGTGATAGCTAATTAGGGCAGGAACAGGCCACCTTCCAGTCTGTTCCTTTGTGGGATTTTTTTTGGATGTCACCATGCACTTTCCCCAGCATTGCAGTACTTTGTGCTCTTACCTCTATTTTTTTTGCAGTAAGTGAGTGGTGTAAACTTTGGAATTAGGAGCCTTAAATGAAAATGATAATGCATTGCTGGTTTTGTTGAGCTGGAATAACTGATCTGGGAAGCTGGACTGAAATAGCAAGGCAAGTGTATGCTCGCTGAGAGTAAATGAGAAGGAACTGCTCTGGCCTGGGCAGGTTTGTGTTTGTGTGCAGTCTTCCTTCTTTCTCATGTTTTTTGGTTTTGTTTTATGACTGTTAGATGTTTTAAATCAGTGTCCCCAAGAGTGAAGCAAAAGGTCATCCCTGAAGCTGATACTTTTCATGAAATGCAGTTCAGGATAAGCACTGAAGCTTTCATTTCATGTGCCTACTTCATTAGTGGTAGGAGGATCACTTTTTTTGGGTAGCTCTGAGCCTTTTTCCTTTCAGGCCTGAGAGCGCATGCTGCAAAATGGGCACTCTGAGGATCCCTCCCATCTCGTGTGCTTCTGTCCCGAGCACACTGGGTCCGGATTTCAGACAGGTTTTTTTGGGTGGAACTTGACCCAGTGGTGTCCTGAGAGCCCAGGATTTGAAGCCTGGCACCACTGAAAAGTGGCTGAGTACCTGCCTGAGCTTAGGGTGCAGCAAGTTCTCAAGAGGCAATTCAAAACCAGTGGGGATGCTTTGATACCCGCTCTCCCATTTATTTTTCTGGGAGGTACCTGGAGTTTTTATTCCTGTGACTGTGTTATTTTCCAGTATATTAAACCTTCTATTTTGTGGCATCCCAGGGGCACGTGGCTGCTCCTGGGCTGTAACACCCACTGCGCCAGGCTGTGCTGCCAAGCAGTGAGCTAGCCATTGGCATGACTTTTAAAAATGCAATGAGGACAATAAGGCAACTATTGCTTTAGCTATCCCTGTTGTGCATGTGGTTGCATAAATGTGCTAGATTATGATTATCTCTTCCTCATAATTAGCAATTTGCATAACTGCTTGCTGTGAACAAGAAGTCCCATCAGTGTTATGAAGGATTTATTTAGCTGTCTGAATATATTTTTGTTATCCAGTGCAGAAAGAAAACAATCGAAATGGAAGCAGTCCCAAATGCTTGGTGTTATTTCTAACCCGCACGCATAATTAACAGGAGTACTAATTGTTCAGCACCAGAAACTCATTTGTTTCTCTATAGACTGGAAGAACATTAATTCTCAGAGTGCCTCTCTCTTTTTCTCCCCACAGCCAGCGGTATCATAGGCTCTGCAGTTGGCTGTAACCAGATTATATTTGTTGTGTTTGCAACGTAGCGCCTGCGATAGTCTTGTCTTTTCCCAAGGTTCTGTCTAAGCAGTGAAATGTATGTAAATGTATGTAGTCATGGCTGTGTTTCAGGCTCTCAACAATGGATCCTTGTATCTGCTGTTGTCATAAGGAGTGAGGGCTCAGCCAAGGTACAGTGATACCTTGGGTACCTGCTTGTTGCCAGAGCGTCCCTGCTTAGGGAGTGCCAAAAGATGAAGCCTGCTTTGCTTTCTGGCTTCACCTGTTCATCTGCTCCTGCACTCTAGATGATAAAATATAACTTTGGAAAAGAAATTTTGCATATCTGGGTGTGATTTTGGAAAATGGGGTGCAAAGTTGGTCATGCCCATGTGAAGCATGGGCATACAAAATTGTTGTTTTATTTGCACTCATGTACACTGGAAATCGTGGGAGCTGGGAAATCCACCTCGTTGAGCAGAATTTCCTTTCAAAGCATTTAAGTGTAGGTCTTGGATGAGTTCTATGCCACATAGCCTGAGTTTGGTGTAGAGCTGGGTTAGTAAATTGGAGCAAAGGGTAGGTTGGCAAAGAACCTAACTCTGGGAATTACCCAATTTTTGAGTGTCTGCTGAATTCTGAGCTGCAGTAGACTTTATTTGGGAATTTTTAAAACCACATGGCTCTTCCTCAGGAAGCTGCTGGATCCTGACAAAAACACAAGTTTTTTTTTTCTGATCCTGAAATAGGGCAGCACATCTCACCACATTCCTTTTTTCCCCCAGCCTTGTGCTGTAGGGCTGCACGGCCACTTTCTCCCTGGTGTTTAGGGAGGAGCACATCTCTCCTTGGTGGCAGTAAGTTTGTGCCCACATCAGAAAAAGGTCTGCAAAGCCTGTGGTTGAGTCTGTGCAGTAAAGTTAGAAAAAAAATGAGCAGCTTAGAAAAGTGATTGGATGAGAAGGTCCTTTTAAGTTTTTGGTGGCAATCCTGAAATATAAGATCCTCTAAAGGTCTTTTCCGGTACTAAGCTGCAGCTTTTTCTGCATAAATAATGCTGGAGAGAAGTAACTTACTTGTGGAATGTATGTCCTACATGGTAGCAAACGTTTAATGAAGGCCACTGAAACCATGGGCCCTCAGTATGAGGTTGAGACTGCTCTAAAATAGTGGCACTGCATGATGGCTAAAAGGGCAAAACAGTGTCTTTAGAGAACTTGCTTGAATGAGAATATTGTGTAATCCAAGAGCCAAATGATTTAATATGCAGTGAACCCAAAATCTCATTTAAAGAAGTGAATCTGCAGGCTTGCACCAACATAATTTACTTATTTTTATGAGTATCTTCCATGCACTGCTAATAAATATGAACTATTAACGGGTTTTTAATCTGATTCGCGTTTATTACAGGTTGAGTGTGAGGCTATAAATAATGCTTGCTTAGAGGCATGAAGGGTAAAGCTGTGTGAGTGGGTCCCTCAGCCTTTCCTGGAGCTGGGCTGTGCTAGGCAGTGCCTATTTGCAATGCAGATGAGCAACCAACTCAATTCATCAGGCTGTGAGGATGCTCTTCTGGAACATTTGTACCACCATTTCTTCTGAAGCAGGGTCTTGCTCTGACTGCAAGAGTTTGAAACAGGTATTTTGGGGCATAATCTGTGTTTCTCTGTTCACTGAGAACTTAGAAGTCAAACTGCTTATGAAAGGGAAGAGACATCTTGGTGACACTTATTGCTGGTGTTTTCTAGTCTCCCTTACCCTCATCTATCTCTCCCACTCTTCCTCAGCCATGAGGTAACACAAGTAATATACGAGTAATAAATGCTCATGTGAGGAGGAGAAGAGTTGGGCATAAATCATTAGAGGGAAAAGGGAATATATCTTAAGGGTTTCCTTGCTCCTTTTTAAATTTTTCTCCTTTTATGGAGCCATTTTCTCCTAGAAGGCTGGGTCCCCAAATGGATCTCTCTCTGGAGGGGGTAGCAGATTGAGTAAGAACAAGAGAGAAGTTGCTTATTGGAATGTTCCCTGTTTCCAGCTGGGAGACATTGACTCAAGAAAGGGAAGAAATTAGCAACTCTGTTATCCTGGAATAGCAATAGCTAAGGCAGGTAAGAAATCTGTGTGTGTTTCCTGCTGGAAATCTAGCTTTTATCAAGGAGAAGATATGAAACAGGAATTGCAGAGAAGCTTTGCATCCATATTTCACATCCTTCTCCTCACTCACCATTTGCTTGTTGTGTCCCAAGGGTGTGCAGGGCCAGAAGAGCTCTCCCAGTGTGTGCTGCACAGCTCCTCTTGCTACTGCAGCCTGGTAAGAAATGCAGCCCAAACCAATTTGTCCAGAAAGAAGAAAATGCAGAGAAAAGGCAGCTCTAGGGCTGCCTGTTGAGATGTGGCAGCATAGTTTCTCTTTGTGGCTGAAAGTTTTCTGATTGTTTTGTCTCAAATGTTTACCTTCCCGATCTGGGGAAGCTCCCTGAGGAAAAGAAACACTTTGTGATAAATAGTTTTGCCAACAGCCCAATTTTCCTTCAAAAGTGTTCTGATGGAAACTTCTCAGGAACATGTACCTTTGGTCTTACTTGCCCTTTATTTGCACAAGCAGATGTGATTTATTTTGCCCTTTGATGGATCGTGCAACTCCCATTGAAAGCAACCATGGCTGTGAATAAGCTGTGGGAGCAACTCTTTGATGCTTCCCAAGATTTCATTAATGAGCGGGAGCAACCCAAAGTCTCAGAGACTGCTTGATGGAATTATAGCTGGCAGAAATTAATGTATAAGCATCAGTCTAAAGTACACAATGATGTGGACGTGTTCTGGATCTTGTGTAGCTGTGTTTGTTGGTGCATTGTGCTTTTCACGCTGGTTTCCATTCTGTTACATGGCTGATAATAGTTTAATTACAGAGAGGAGAGGCCAATGCCCTGGTTTGATGGAAGGGGAGAGAAGGTGACTGTCCACTGAGCTTCATCTGAAGTTTGTATGGCATTTCCGTTAAAAGCTGCATGCTTGCTTTACTGGAGAATATGATAAATATTTTATTCTGAGATGCTTTTGTGTGATCTGTGTAAGGTCATCCAGTACAAAGGCAGGGAGATTGTTCAAAACTTTCTTAAGGCATCAACTTGATACTGCTTAATGCTTTGTTCCTGTGACTCTTTGTCTTCATGTTCCTCGCCTTGCATGAAAATCAGTAAATAAAACATCAGACCTGAACCCCCCCAATCTTCCCCAATCTTTCCCCTGCACTCGGCACTGGTGAGGCCACACCTTGAGTGCTGTGTCCAGTTCTGGCCCCTCAGTTTGGGAAGGATGTTGAGATTCTCAAACGTGTCCAGAGGAGGCAACGAGGCTGGTGAGGGGCTGGGAACACGAGCCCTGTGGAGAATGACTGAGGGAGCTGGGGTTGTTCAGCCTGGAAAAAAGGAGACTCAGAAGTGATCTTATCACTCTGTACAACTCCCTGGAAGGTGGCTGTAGTCAGGTGGGGGTCGGTCACTTCTCACAGGCAACAACTGACAGGACAAGAGGACACAGTCTTAAGCTGCACCAGGGGAAGTTTAGGTTAGACATCAGAAGAAAATACTTTACTGAGTGATAGGGCAATGGAATCATCTGCCCAGGGAGGTGGTGGAGTCACCATCCCTGGACATGTTTAAAATAAGACTGGACGTGGCACCCAGTGCCATGGCTTAGTTGATGAGGAGGTATTAGGTCATAGGTTGGAACTGATGATCTCAAAGGTCTTTTCCAACCTAGTTCTTTCTGTGATTCTGTGATTCCCAGGGCCTAAGAGAGGAGGGATTCCCAGCACAGCTGTTGTGATGGCAGCTGATTTCCATTGGGGGCTGCAGAGATGGATGAAATCCCAGCAGCATCTGCAGGAAATGCACAGCAGAGGTCAAGCACAACACTGCAAAACCTGGCTCTGCACAGGATGGGGGATTCTTTTGGTGCCTGTGCTGCTTAAAATTTGGCAGTTTTGTGCGGCTTCGAAATGTACACTGAGTGCCTGCAGATGCTGCCTTTCCCTTGGGCTGTGTCTGCCCAGTCAGGCCTCGACAGTGTGGCCATTCAGTGGTCAGGGCTGTGCTGAGAGGTGCAGGCCCTTGTCTGTCTCAGATGGCACCTAAATGTCCAATTTTTTTATTCATCCTGCTTCCTCCTGCTGGTGGTGCCTATTGAATGCAGCCTGTATCCCAGGTTAACTTTGCTGCCCAGACATTATTAAAGGAAATGAATTTGCAGTGCCTGCAATGCTGTTGGCTGCTTTGTTATGTAGTCCTAGAGTAAGAGCAGGTCAATACTGCATTACTTCTGGCTTGATGTGACCTATCTGAAGCCACCAGAGTAAATTCAATTTGTGTTTATTTCTGTACTGGAGTCTGTTCTTCACGGGCTTGACAAGGAATTAATCTTACCTTGCTTTTACTTATTTTGAAAGGAATAACAGTGGAAGGACTTAATCCTGGAAAGACTTTGTGCTTGCTTTCAAATACGCCTTGTCTGATGTTTCTGTACGGTTTTGGCCTGATGGTGCTTAGCTAATCCATCTGATCGTAATTCTCACAAAGTCCTTTGCAGTCTCCACTGCCCAACCTCTGATTCCCAGGGAAGGTTTTTACAGCTGAGACAGTGCTGTAAATACTGCAGCTCTTAGGTGGGATTTTTTTTCCCCCACATAATTCATGAACCTCAGTAATGTGACTTCCCCAGTGAAAGGGCATTTATAGATTTCACTCTCTAGTGCCTGATCCGTGACCTGCTGGAGTCAGCAAATGTCTTTCTGCTGACCCTATCTGGCTTTGGATCAGGCGATAGGGAGCCTTTTGAGTGAGAGCTATCTGCTCCTTTCTAATGGCTGTATCATATGTCATAGATTTTTCCTGGTTAGAAGAGGATATAAAAGCTGTGATGTTAGAAACCATAATACTTTGTTAATTGGATTGCATTAAGGCACGTTAATCAAACTGAAAGGGAATGTTAACTGGATTTTCATGTCTGCTACAGCAGCGCTTAGAGCCTTCTGCAAAGATGAGGACCTGTTTGGTGGTCTTGAGGACAGAGGAGTCAAACCAGGGTTTCTTTGCAAGGAGCTGAATGATGCCTGTGTGAATCTGTGGATGTGAGAGTTAACTGTGAGCTGCAGGATCATGCATTGTGATTCCTTCCAGCCTGGGGCACCACCAGTCCCCAGAGACCTGAGCTCAAACCAGTTGAGGGTTCAGGCTCGTTGAGCATCTTGAACATGGGAGATTCAACAAAATTTTCATGTAAAGAAAGACTGGAGCCTGTCGATCAGCTCTCCTAGTTTTAGAAGCTGTTTCTGCCCAAGCCTCTGCTGGCATGGATGGCTTTTTTTCTCTTCCCAGAAAAGTTCACCAGGCAGAAACAGCAAATCCAAGCCTGTGAGCACATGAGCATCCTCACAAATGTGCCATCATTGCAGGATTATGAAATGATGCCGGTAGGTTTTAAGTCTACTTTTATGTAAAGATAAGTATGTTAAAAGACCTATGGGTCTTTTTCTAGGAATCAGTTATAAAGGACCACAGGTGATATGATAATGATTTGCCTGTCAGGCTGCTTTTTTGTTTGTCTCTCTGTCTTCTGGGAAGCCTGTTGGCTGCACAGTTGTCACCAGTTACTCAAACACAGCAGCTTTGGGTTGCTGGGAGGTTTTTTTGCAATAAACTATTTTTCATTTCAGTAGCAGATTCTCATTATGCAAAAGGAGAAACAGCCAAAGCAAGTGTTTAAACCTACTTAAGATTTGGCCTGCATCATCTGTATAATTGAAAAGCACTGCTTGGGTCATTGTTCTGTTCCAGCTTTGCTGCTACTATTTTGGCAGATATTTAAAGATCCTTCCTGATGCTGAACCTGGCACAGGAACTTGACCTTGATGTGTTACAGGCCCTCCTGCTCCCCCAGCAGACGGAGTGGCAGCAAAGGGAAGGGGCTGCAGCTTGATTTCCCCCAATACAGCCACCCCACAAGTAAACAAGCATTAATCATCCATCCCAATGCATTGGTCTTCAGTCGAAAGTGGTTGTTAAATTCCTGATTGTAATTGCGATTTGCATTGCCAAGCAGCACCTCAGGTTTCAGTAATCGATGTTTCATTTTCTTGTTCCTTTCATGTGTGCTGGTTGTGTCCCTGAAGGGAGGTTTGGTCTGATTGTTTGGTACCTCTTGCTAACCCAGGTTCCCATGTCTTACCTTTGCAGCTAATTGGCTGGGTTTGATTTTTAGATTCACCACTGCCTTGGGTTGAAAGAGGCATTCCAGAAAGTCACTTCTTAGAATTTGGTGTTAATTGACTAAAGTAACTTAAAAGTAGAGGATATATAGAAAAACTAATACATTTCTTGAAACATTGTTTTCTTGCATTCAGCTTTGACTTGGAAAGGAAATATTGCTCACAGTTACACTCAAATCTGGTTATAACTGGTCATCCCATCCATTGTACATGATCATACAATTTTGGCACCTTATTTTCATTCATAAACTGACAGGAGACCAAATGCTGTCATCTTCTTTTCTTGTTCTGCTGCTCAACCCTGAATGGTCTGGTCATTAGCAGACCTACTTGAGTAAGTAACTGGAGAAAATACCCTCCTTCCTCTGCACATGGTTCCTAGGCAGTCCTGATCCTGCCCCATCCAGCAGACCTGATGGCTGGGGGAGGTGAAGGGTGATCATTTCCATCACCCAAAACTCAGGTGCTGGTCTGCTCAAGAGCTTCAGAACAGACAAGGTGTACTCCAGGGAAGGGGCAGTGGGCATTAGGAGAGGTGAGCCCAAGTCCCTCCTTCTTAGCTCACGTGCAATTTATCAATACACATGTGCACCACTGTCTTGGCAAAGTGTTTTAACACACTTCTGAGAAAGACACGTTCCCCCAATGCTGTCAAGAGTGTTAAAACAGCAACAAAGCAATATGCTTATCAAATAAGTATCAAAGCCAGTGTAAATCAGTAATGCAGTGTTGATGCTAATTCATCAAATTAGTGAAATCACTATGTAAGGATTGATTAATTTTGCTACTAATTTGAAGTGTAAGGGGGTGACTCTCCTTCTGAAGCAGGTGGTCTTCTGGGATTTCCAGTAAGTCAATCAAATCTATAATTGCAAGCTGGCTAAATCATATGGAAAATAAATTATCATCTGACACTTCAGCCACTACAGCAGAACCAGCTACACACATGTGGTGCGGGAGGGCTGGGAAGGACTCTCCAATGCCTTTTGTTTTGTCACACAGTGTTTACTCACTAGCAGGATGAAAAGTTACCCAGGCTCAAGAGCAGAGGGCTGCTAAGCTGTGGAGCACATTCGAAGCTGTGGTCTGTCCCTCATGTGTGGTTGCAGTTGGCCTGTCGGTGTTCCCAGGGACTGTGGATGTGTTTGGTTTAATGAAAGGGAACTAAAAGGCCTGCTGCATTTTTAGACGTGTTTGCATGGCTCAGAGTGCTGGATGCAGGCTCTTTTAATGTTGCTGAGGGAAGCCTTGCTGACTTCAACTGCGTGCACCAGTTTGATCACGTCGCTCTCAGGACACGGTGAGAGATTGCAGAGGGTGCTGTAGCTCAATCCACCTCTAAAAGAAACCAGGGGGTGAAGCGATTTTCTGGGAGCTGGTGATGCTGGTGGACTCCTCCTCTTTGCTGGTTCTGTGACTCCAGCCCTGTTCAGACACCTCACCTCAGTGTGTTATGCTGCAGGCCTGGCCAGGGCTGGGTTTCTGGTGTGCCCGACTTGCACAAACCACTCATCCCTGGGGAGCTGATCTCACCCAAATGGCTGCTGCCAGGAAGGCTCCAGATGAAAGGCTGAGAATTGCTTCCTATAATGGCTTTTTATCCAGCAAAATGTTTTGTTGCCTTATTTATGACTTCTTCTGTAACACGGGAGCCTAGGATGAAAAGGCTGAAGGCTTCCTTTTATTTTTGTCTGCAAACTCCTTCTCACTGCTGCTGCGGATTTGCAAGTTCTTTAGCGGGATAAAAGTTGTGTCTGAGGCTGGCCTTCCCCTGAGTTGTTTCATTATGCTGTTGACATGAACACTAAATCCTGCTTTCCTTTGCTGCGTGCTGAAGGTCCCTGCTGCAGTATGATCGTAATGAGCCTCATAAGCCAGTGTCTCATCATGGCAGAGCTCTCTGCAGATTGCCCAAAAAAACCCCAACCATTTATTCTTCAACCTTATCAGTCTACAGATGCCAAAGGCATCGTGTGAGCCTGAGTCTTGTAGCTCATCGATGTTGGATGATGCTTTGATCTTATGGGAGTTGGGGGCTAGCAGAAGGAATAAGGCAGTGCAATAAAAGCAGGCAGTGTTTCGGGTAGGAAATGCAAGACTCAGCATCAGAGTGCCCATGCTGGAAGTAATGGTCCTTGTGCTGTGTATCCTATATAATCTGACAGGAAGAGGTGGTCATGCAAGCCACTTCTGATTTTTGGCTACACACAGTCTATGAGAGGTGTATGGAGGAGTCCTTCAGCAGGATGCAGGTTCCAAAACAGAGGGAGAAGTTGGAAATGAGCCATTTCAATAAATGCACCTGCAGCTTCTCCACCCTCTCTCTGATCATAGTTTTCCAGTTAAACACCTGCATATTTAGAACCCATTAATATCATAATTTCATGCTCCACTGACTACCCTGGCTATTAGAAACATGGAGGGATAGTCTGGGAATGCCCAAACAATGTTTTTTTGAGTGGGTCTGTTGTTGCATATATCAGCATGAAGATGTTGTCATTTAGATTGTGTGAGTTTGGTTTGATTAAAAATACAAAGAGAGGGCAGAAAAATCACACAAATTTTGGAATAAAGCAGCTGAGGGAAAATGTTTATCAGAGCCTTTATTATAATCTATACAAGATACATAGATCAGAATCTATCTATGAGTGTGAATATGTTTCTTGGGGAAGTGAAAACACCTTGTTGGTGTGGCATATCTGGTGTGTTCCCATGGACACTGCCACCTGCACCACAGGCTGAGGTTCCTAAAGGACATCCGAGTGCCTCTCTGGATGGACGCAGGAGTGTTGGCTTTCCGTGCATTTTATTGCTTGGGTCATGGCTGCACCATACCCTGAGTGTGCAGATGAAGAGCTCAGGGACTCGCTAGGGTCAGCAGCTTGGGGCATTCACCTTTCTGACACAGCTTCTCTTCTCCACTCCACGTTGCTCCTCCATGTCCTCTCCCTGCCTGCAGAACGAGGCTGAGCTGATGGAACACAGGCAGTGCCTCTCGTGCTTGCTCCCCTCGCAGGTGTCACGGTCTCAGCCTGCGAGTCCGCTGCTGTTAAACATGATTGCTTCTGAGTCAGTCTTGGGTCAGCAGGAAGGAGTTCATCTCCTCCATCTTTCAGATGTCTGAAAATTATGTGGAATTTAAAGCCTGTTGGAGTGAGGCTACCTTTGCAGAAAAGAGGGGAGGAATGGGGTTGTCTAAAGGTTAATTCCTTTCTCCTTCTCCCTTGTCTTCAAGCAATAAGCCTGGGAGACTGCGCTGCTGAACAGGGGTGTGCTAGGAAAGAAGGAGAGCATCCCACACTCTGGTCCAGGGCAGAAGCTTCTGAACGCTCCTGCCCTACCTGGTGGTCTGCTCCGGTGCTCTGTTCTTGGTCAGGCTGGCTGTGACATGTTGTGCTTGCAGAGCCCTGCTTTGTGTGACCCTAGGAGAGTTAATTCACTTCCCCTTAGTCACCTGGAGGAGGGTGGATAGCACGAGCTGTCATTAGAGTGGGAATTGTCCTTTGGACTTGTGAGCTGAGACAAGAATCCGGGGACCTTTACGGGGCTGTATTTAGAGCCATATTTGCCGCTCAGCGCAGTGAAGGAGGGATTGCTGTAAGAGACAAGGGAGGGCGCTCAGCAGTGATCCAGACAGTGTGTGGCAGCTGATTCAGCCCGCATCACGGCGCACACTGGGTTTGTGGATCCTGCTCCCATCCCCGTTACAAATAGTCCTGGCAAGAGCCGCTTGCTGACGGTGCAGACCCTCCTGGGGCAGGCAGGGAGGCAGCTGCGGAGCGGGTGCTGTGCGAAAGCCAATTATCCGGACGTGGTTTTCAGCAGGAGGGACTTCCCAAAGCACGGGAGCAAGGAAATTTGCGAACTCCAAAAGCTGCCTTGTTGTTCGGTTTTGCTTTATTTTAAAGCTGTAACTGCCTCACTAGAGATCCAGGTTTCCTCCTCTGTGCTCCTCCTGTCCTAGGCAGGCTCTCCTGTGCCTTTGCCATCCTCGATGTGGTAAGAGGTGTCTTAAAAACCACAAAGAGCAGAAGTTCCTCCTCTTCCCTGGGCAATCTGTCAGTGTCCTGGTTAGTGCTATGCCTGCCCATGGGCATCATTCTGTGCTGTGCTTTGCTTGAAGCTCACTCCTCTTAGTGGCCCTGATCAGTGAGCAGAGAACTAAGTCAAAATCTGACTGCGAAATAAGGCCATGGCATTATTCCTCCACTGCTCGCTGGAGCCCTCGGAAGTGTCAGTACGTTTTTTACCTTTATAGTTAAGGTTGGCTCCACTGTGGATATATATTCCTGCCAGATTTATGTTCTTTGACACTAAGCTGCCCAATTCTTTTATGGTGTAGCTAATTTGTCCCATGATTTCATACTGCAGAGCAGTACACAAATCTGCATGTTGTAACCTGTTTAGTACTCAAGCTAGTCCTCCCTTTGTTTTCCTTTGCATTTACTATTTTTGATTGTCATCTGGACAAAGTAAAAGTTTTATGTTGTCTTAATAGTTGCTGGTGCACTGGTTCTGGAGCAATGCTTAGAGTACCTGTGGTGCCTTCTGGATGGGAAGGTGGCCACCAGCGGCCCCCTCCTGCCAGCATCACACGCTCTTTCGGCCACATGATGTATAGCCAGGCTTTGAGTTGTGACCAAAGGGAAACGTTAAGGCAGGCAGAGGTGTAAAATCAGCTGAGGTTTGGTCCTGAGTTTTTGCAGGCATCTAGTGGGAATAAAGGGACTGCTTCTATCATTTGGTCTTTGGAAGAAGAATGGGCTGACACAAACCAGCAGGCAGTTTTCTGGCCGCATGCTGCTTAATAACACATTCAGTATTGATTAACTGTAGTTTTAAGCCTGTTTGGACAATTCAGCCACTTGACTGAGGGGTTGGAACACAGTGGTAGAAATGTTAGTAAGTGTAGTTTCCAATTTGATCATGAGTTTAAATTTTAGAATCCTTCGTGTATGAATTGAGTTATTGTATTCCCAGGGAGAAGCCAGTTTGATTTATGACCTTTTGATGTCCCAAATACAATTAGCACTCCATCAGTATGCAGATATTATCACGGGGTCCAATGACTTGAATGACTTCCAGTTACCCCTCTATCGGCAAGAGGTGTCAGAGCTAATGAAATTCTCTCCAAAAATTATTGATTCATTAGACAACACAATCCTTCGGCTGTCCTTTGCCCAGTGAACTGTCAGGAAAAATGCATCTTGGGATGTCAAAATATTTCTCCTGTTTCTCGTCACAGTTCTTTCTCTTCTCTGATGCTCCCTGGGGTGACACACATCGTACACAGCCGGTAGTAACCCACTGGGGGCTTTTGAGCACCCAAAAAGTGTGACCCAACCCTCTGCCCAGGGTTGTGCAGTGCAGATCTGCCTGGCAGAACAGATGCAGTCTCCTGAGCTGAGGTGTTCACATGGCCAAAATCCAGGCTGAAAGACAGCAAGTGCATCTTGGGGGACGTGGGGATATGGTGATTTGCAGAAAACCTGGTAATTCCTGTGTTTGACTTGGCACCTGGGATATTCTTAACGGATTAATGGCAGCCAGAGCCCCACAAAAATATTTTTGAAAAACTCTTAGTGACAGCATCCTAACCTTATGTAAATAAACCTCTTTCCTGTGCTCCTGCAGTATGTTAAGACACTATTAATGCTCTTTTTTAACGTGTGAGGGAGTTGGAGAACTCAGAGCCACAGAGCTTAGCCAGAACTTAACAGAACTTCACATTTCTGGTTGCCTTTCTTCACGGATGCACTTTGGGCTGTTTTCTCTTCATTTGATTACCGTGATGATAGCTGCAATGTTTCCAGATGCTTTTTTAATTTATTTCCTTTCCCAAACAACCGCTGGAATGGCAGGAAATGCTAAAATAGCAGCAGACAACCGGGGTGCTGCACAGCTGAGGCCAGGCTCGGTGACAGCTTGTGCCTGCTCGGGTAGCACGGAAGTCTTTACTCACCCAGTATCCGGAGCAAATGAAATTTGATGAGCCTTCTGCCTTTTCTGAGGGGGAGCTGGGCGGTTGTTTTTTTGCCCTCTTCACACTGCCGGCTCTGTGCACCAATTAATCCATGCTAAAAGGGCTCACAATGAGCTGTTATTCTGTGGGCTTGTGAAGTGGCAGCTCGCCAGATTTGAGCTCGTTTCAGATGTTTAATAGATAGAAAGTTGATCACTTGGCAGCTGAACCCACTCCCTGGAGACTCTCCCAAGGCTGTGAAACACTCTGGGATCCAGCAGCTTGGGAAAGGCCAGGTATTTATGAGATAGAATAACTTTTAGCCTAACTAAAAACAAACACCTGGATACCTGCCTGAGCTTCATGTTTGAACTCTGTCGTGGATGCCCCTCTGTTGACACAGTGCTGTCCTGTTTCATCTTCCCATCAATACAGGCAGTGATAAACAAATAGAAAGATAATCACTAGCAGATTAGCTGTGCTTTGGGAGATTATGCTTCAAAGTTATGCAAATTTTGCTCTCTTCATTGAATCCAGCATGCACATAGAACTAAATTTTCTTGTTTTATTGGTCTTGTTTGTAATAAATAAACACAAGCTGAAAAACATATCTGGAGCCTATAAATATGGATTTGTTTGAGGCAAGATGCTTCTCAGGCAAACTTAGAAGGATCCTTGCCAGCAGTTATGAGGACAGGCTGTGTGTAATCCCAGGAGTATATTTTGCCCTCAACATCAAATGACACCTTAAAGGGCAGAAGGAAATCTTGGCTAAGGGCGGCAGCAACCTAGGCACAGGGAGATTTTATTGTTGTTGTTTTGCAGCTTTGGGATACCTCTTTTTTAACTAAATAGTACAAAAATAAGAGCATCCAAAGTATCACTGTTTGGGGACAGGGTTAGAGGTCATAGTTTGTACAGAGAGCATCAAAGCAGGCTTGCTGCAAATGCTTTCTGTATAAAGCTTAAGGAGGGGCTGTCCAGGGGAAGAGTATGGGCAGTAAATTGCCTGCAAGTTCGCACACTGCAGAGTCCCTTGATGATGGCAGATGCTGTGCAAAATAGTCTGTTCCAGTGTTCTGAGTGTTGTGCCAGAAAATCAGCAAGACAGCAGCAAAAGTAATGAAATTCTGTGGCTGAAAGCAGCAGAAGGAGAGTAGTTTGTGCTGGGTGTCATTTTTTCTCCCAGATTACTACTTTTTGAGTCTTCTGGACTCTGTTGTGCTTTGATGGACCTAGGTAATTTGAGCTGGGCTAAGTCAGGCTTTTGCAAACTTGGCAGGCAGAGGTGCTTTTGGTTCATCTGTTGTTGCAGAGCCTGTAGATAGCCCAGGAAATGGGTGAAATGCATGAAAATTCATTGTTCAGATTGCTGCCTTTTCCTAAATCCTTTCACAAGCCCTTGGAGTGTCTGATCTGAGCCCTGTTCCTTTCTCTTCAGATTGCCTCTCTGCAATTTGTCTTGGGGAGACCTTAGATGGTGATGACAAAAAGCCACAAAAGAAACATAAAAGGGCATTAGTTTGACAGGAGGGTTTACACCTGCTTTTACACAGGGGTGTGATATGCTGCACAGGGGACAGAGCTTTGGGGAGTTTGAGGTTCCCTCACTAAAACACGTTTGATCCCACGGTGCTGGCAGAGAAGCAGAACCCACTTGCAGTTGTCCCTGGTTAAATGAGGGATAAAGCTGAATCCTGATGTTTCATAGCCCCAGGTAGAAGTGTTGGACTCTGGTAATGCTCTGTTGTCCTCCACCACAGTGGAATTCTCTTCAGTGGCCGCATATCTGCTGCAACAGCATGTGGAGAAGTGCCAGCTCCAGCTCCTGCATCATTCCACCTTCCAGCACAGGAAGGTGACAAGGTGTGACTGCTGCGGGCTCTTCTCTGGCAGCAGATGAGCATGTTGGTGCATAAATGCTCGTCTCACACCTCAATGCTCAAGTCAGCATCACAGCGGAGCCCGGAGAGGTCCAGATGCCCTGCAGGATTAACCAGGATTTAAACGTGTTCGTGTTTTTTCTCCATCCTGGGCATGCAGTAGGTTTTGCATTACCTGTTGGAAAAGCCTGCATGTGCTACTCCGATCCCTCTCCTGCCTCTTCAGCCTATTTTGGGATGGCCTATTTTTGGATTGCAGCACGGGTGACGTGCCTGGGAAAAGCAGCATCGCTAGCGATGGCTGTGGCACTGCTGGGAGGATGACACCTTGCTGTTCTTCTGGAGTGAAGGCTTTAAATGAGTCACTGCCTTGTGATTTATTGGAAAGTTTTGGTTGTTGTGCTGGTTCCCAGCAGCTGACACGGAGAAGGAGAAAAAAGTCCACCCCACGACAAAACCCTGCTAGAGGAGAAAGCTGAATGGCATGTTCTATCCATTGCAGCCTTTGGTATAGGATGGGGTGATTGTTACACTAGTCTAGATAAAAATATAATGTCATTATAACTATGGATATGTTTGCTCTCAAAAATGCTGATGTTAGGTAATTACTCTCTTTTTTGCACGTGTATCCTGCCTATCGAGTGAGATCCAGCACTAGAGCATTTGATTAGTGCCTTCAGTGTTCAGCTGAATCTCCTGGTTGAGAGCTGTTCCTAAAAACACTTACAAAGTTATGTCTTGTTCTAAATGATCTAAAGCCTGTTATCTAGCTATGATTGGTATGTTTGTGTGCAGAACAGAACATGCTTTGTTTATTGAGGCTTTTATTTCCCTAACATACTGCAACTGGATTCATGTCCCAGGTCCCACACCCTGCCATAATGAAGGCTGTCCTCTGTTTGTTTGAATACTCTGTTTATTGGCCGTATCTTTGGTGGTTTGTTAAAAGCAGAAATTAAGATGTTTTCAGTCACGTTCCCCTAAGTTGTCTCAGGCTAAGTGAGGCTTGCAAATGATGTGCTGGAATTAAATCCCAATTACGTTAATAAGGAGAAAGCAATTGGAAAGTTGCACATGGGTCTGTGCAGGGGCACTGAGGATGTTGAGTGTCAGCAGCAGGCACAGGGCTGAGGTTTCAAGAGCCCTTGAGCTTGCAGAGGTGCTCCCGTTAGTGCTCACAGGAAAGTTTGTCCCTTTGCTTTATACTGAGGCAGCATGAGAAATTTGAAATGGAGTATCAGAGCAGGAGCTGTCCTGTTACTGCCTTAACGTGCTAGGGAAGAGCATATCCCCGTGGTGTAAGGATGGCAACATGCTGCAGCAGAAGAAATCTTAGAAGCAGAAAGAATATTTGTAAACCTATGCTTGGTGTGAATTCAACACAGCCACCCTCTTGCCATCCCTCCCTCCCTGAAATCCAGAACTGGTCCTCTAAATGAATCCATCTATGCGGTTCGAGTTGTTTTGGCTGCAAGACCAAAGCCTGGAGAGCATATGTTTCCCAGAGTCATTCAGAGAACCTATAATGTATAGTGTTCACAACTGGTCTCCAGTTGTGAATTTTTAATTATGCCAGATCATTTTCAGTAAATGGGACTTCAGGCTCAATTAGGGCTGTCAGCTCCAATTTTTCACTCACCTACTATTGAACTCATCCTATGTTGTTTGCAATAATTGCCAAATCCACAGGAAAGATGAGACTTGCGAAAAAAGGAATGTCTGTGGCGTTTCCCATTCTCACAACCTCCTTCAGCAGAGTGATAGGAGCATTGGATGCAAGGGAAAGTAATGTGCTCGGAGAGATGTTTAGACTGTTGAGAAGTATTTTTGCCTGAAATAGCAAGAATGCAAAGTCTGGTCTTTGTATACATCAAGGCAGCTTGGCTTGCCAAGTCCAAGAACTTGCATCTTAGAAAAATCAGATCATTTCCTCTAGTGTGAGTGCAGTTTTGTGGGGCACTGGTCTGTTGTGGGGTCTTGGCATGGGACACCAAGCCTGTACCTGAGGTGTGATGGTCTGGTTGGAAGGGCTTGACCGGCAAGCTTGCAAGAAGCATGCACTGGTACTGGGGGGAGCAGTGCTCCTTTCCCTGCTCCACCTGAGGGCTTGTCCCACCCTGGGGCTGCCCCACTGCTCTGGTAACTTCATTGGAAGTGTACTTGTCCTGTGTCTTTCTATTTATTCAGCTTGCTCTAGCTGTTGTCCCTGAAGCAGAGGAAGATACCCGGATAGCAAAAAATGTTGCCTTTGCACTATAGATCCATGCAAAATTTGGTTTTGAAAACAAATGGGCATCTCTGTATGCACTGACCTGGAAGAGGCTGGAGATTTCTGTTTACCAGGCTAGAGCTGTGCAGGGGCGGCTTTTCTCCTGCCTTTGGCTCCTGGGGCACTGCAGAGCCACGAAGGCACAGAGCATCTTCTAAAATAAACCCTGAGCCTACGGAATGGTTTACCCCTCACAAGCTGCCTGGTGCAGGTACCTGTGGGGAGGCCCCCTCTGCTCACCACAGGGAAGTGGGGTGTGTATTCAGACTCCCTGTCTGGGTGCAGAAGTGCGTGGAGAGGTTTATTTGGAACAGAAAACAGCACACAGAAATAGCAAACTGTCTTGGGTCAGCCAGCTCTGCACTGGGATGCTCGGCTGTTTGCAGACAAATTGCACCCAGGCTTTTTGCCATGCTCCTTCGGTGTCTCTCTCATGGATAATGTGAGCCTCTCGGCCACGTCTGCCAGAGAAGTGTTTGAAGCAAAGTCCCTAACAGATGTTGAATGGTGCATTGCTGTCCACTGCATTCCTTCCTCAGCCGAAGGCAGTGGGGAGCCGGGCTGGCAGTGCTGTGAACCTGCTCTGAAGAACAGAAAGCCTGTGGATGTGTGTGAGTGTGCTGGGTGTTCTTGGGGACTGGCTGCCCTCACTGGTCCCAGAAGGTTTGGAGAGGTTGTACATTTTTTTTTACTTAAATCCTAGAGCAGAACAAAACCTAAGGAATGGGAGGGAAGGGGATAAAAAAGAGCTGAAACCAGTGTGAATATGCAATGTTCCTGTCCTTGTCTGTTCCCTGAGGGAATGGGTACGTGGAAAGAAAGGGGTGGTGGGGTGTAGATAGTGGAGCCTTTTCCTGACCGTCCACTTTCAGTCTGCTCAGAGACTGCACTGAAATGAGAGCTGGGTTATTAACAGCAGCATCCGTATGGATCGCTGTCCCTTCCGCTCGCCGCCGAAGGCAGCACCAGCTAACGGACCAGGCGGTGTTGGGCAGGGGGTGTATTTTCCCAGCCACTTACCTGGGCTCCAGCAATGGGTTTTTACACCACTTAGCCCTCTGGCAAGTTAATAGCCTGCAACCTCTCCTCATCCTCTTAGTAAAACACTGACCCAGGTGAAGCTTGTGCTAACTGGGCAGAGAAAAACTGTTACTCCCAGCCAAATGCTGGCACCTACGATCTGCTCCTGGCTCCTGCAGGCACTCTGCTGACTGGCAGCTGTGCTCCTGCACTGCTGCTACCTCGCAGCCTGTTTCCTCACCCATTTCTCATGTGTGTGTACTCTTCTGACCCATGTATTTTTGTTGCTGAGCCCTTGTCTGTGTTTGATGCCTTTTCCTTGTGACGGGCAGCAGCCAGTTCTCTCGACACACTTTTATCTTCTCCCTTGTTTGATCCAAGAAAATCATTAAACGACAATAATAGTACATCAGCAGTGGCACTCATCAGAACTGGCTTTTCCTACTCTTCTGGCATTTTGCATCTTTGTCCCATTTTTATGCCTGATTTGAGATGACATATCAGGCTGCTCTTGGCAGGAGGTCTGTAAAACGTCACTGGCACTCTTGGGACATGGTGAACGCTGCTCTTCAGCACAGCCATCAAGCAGTACGTCTGCATTCTGCCCCTGCTGCATCTGCCAGCCTTCCGTGCTAAATATCACCGTGCATGTCCATCTCAGGCACAGGTGACAGGAGGCACTTCTGCTGTCGGGCTGACCGCAGCTCCCAGCAATTCCTGCTCTCCATAGCCAGCTGGGTGTTTTCCCCTATATCTCTTCTCAATGCTTATTTATCTTCCACCCCAATTTGACAGAGGAGTCTCCAGATAAAGGAACCAATTAAAAAATTATGGGGAGTGTGGTGAGAGAGGAGGGAGGTGGACAGTGTGTTCGTAAGAGGCTGATTTCTTTGGAAATGAGGCTAAAAATAAGTTTAATAATGTTTCACTGAGATTTTGCTTCAAAGCAATCTGCTGAGTGTGTCTCACTCCTTCCTGCTCTGGGCATCCAACTGCTATCATGTTCTTGGCTGTAATTTTCTCTGCACTTTTAGGGAGGCTGTGAGATCTTTGCTAATCACAGAGGGCAGACAAACCTTCCATTTTAAAGGTCTCATAATAAGCAAAAAAGAGAAGGAAGTCACACAGTAAATGGCACAGAGCTCCAGTGAATCTGCCTTGGAAAGATGAAAGCTTGCACTCCGGTAGCCAGTATTTGAAGTGGCACCTCCAAAGTCTCTGGCAGGGTGTTAAGCCACCACTGCTGGTGGCGTGAGCAGTTACCTGATAAGAGCCACGCCGTGTCTGATGTGGGGGTGCCACAGCACCTCACAGGACCGACCACACATAACCAGGGACCAACTCCACAAGTGCAGTAGTGGTGAGAAGGACATGGCTTTCATTTCCCTTTATAAAATTAGCCATATGGTGCCTGAGTCTCCTGCTTGATGGAAATAAGAACACAGGGAAGTGAAGAGTGGATTGCATTTTAGAGATTTGAACGGCATGATGTCTTACAAAGCGGAGCACAGCCCACAGTGCCCCTACATCCAGACCCATCAGGGATGGCATCCTTTCTCACCAGTAGCCTAGTGGTGCTGGATGGTTTTTCATAGAGCATCTCAGCAGAGCTGTGCTGAGCACCATCAGCCTGACAGCCAGGCAGGAGAGCACTCTGGTATTAATTAACTCGTCCTGCCAAGAGCAGGTATTGATTTGCTTTTACAGGACTTTGATGAGTCTTGATTATGATTCTGTGGAGGTAGGAAGGTTTCCTGCCCTCAGAAGACTAGAGCAGCCATAATTATAAAATAATTGTGCTTGTTTTCTTCTAAAGTAGTATTTTATTATTTGATGAATCTCTTGTTTGTACTGAGTAGACAGTACGACTTCACGAACGACTTGTTTACTATTGTGCTTTGATTTATAATTCTTCCTTAAAATTTTAGAGGGTGGGGTTTTTTTCCCAGATATGCATTTGAATTACTGTAAAAGTAGGTCACATCACATTCATGCAGATGTTCCCCTTCCCCTCTCGCTCCAGCTCCCCATTGGTACGGGCTGACGATAAGTTTGTGCTGATGACCCAAGGCAGCACTTTGCAAAAGGTGAATCAATCTCATAAATCTTTCACCGTGATCCTGCTGTGTGTTAAAGGCTTACGTGTAGTTCGGAATATTAATTAAAGACAGTTAAATGGCATTTTTTTTAAACTGTGTCCTTAGTGTCTCCTACCTAGAAGAGACGCTTGTTCTGCATTTGCCTCGCATGCACAGTCCCCTGAAGTCATGCCTGGGCTCTGGGGAGTGTCGCTGGTGTGGGAGGGTGCAGGTCAGCCTTGCTGCTGTGCCAGCTCTGGTGTCCCTCTGGGGCTGTCCCCGGGCTCAGAGGAGAATAGTGTGAGGGGTCTCTCCACCAGGGCTGCTGCGACCTGCCGGGAAGCTGTGGAGAGGATTTATGTCGGTTTGTGCGGAGCAGGGAAGCAAAAACAGGGTAGAAGCACAGTAAGGTAAGGCAGAAGCTGGTCTGGCAGCAGCTGCGGGAGCAAAGGGGGTCAGATGTAGCAGGAAGCAGATTTATACCACTGTTTCCTCTGCACTGAATAGGCGTTTTCCCTTAGGAGGTTTTTATGGAGAGGTGCAAAGAGCTGTTAAGTCATTAGTGCAGTTTCCTATTGTGGCAGCATTATTCCTTGTTATCTCCACTTTATAGCTCCTCTTTCTCACCAGTGACTACTGACCCAATAAATATTTGTCCTGGCTGTATTATCTGCATCCCAAATGCTTACCTTGTCCTCTGGCATGCAACTTAAAGACATTACAGCCCCTTTTTCTACCTGACAGGGAGTCTGGCGAGTGCTGGCCGCTAATGCCTGCTTGGGAAACAAATCCTGACCTTGGGTAAGGGCTGGACAAGTTTTCCCCCCCAAAAGCACTTTTCTTCCTTCAGCTTTTAAACCCTCGACTTCGAAGACGTCCTTGATGAAGCAGCTTCTAAAGCAATCTCCCTATTTCACAGCACCAGCTCTTTGCTTTCTTTTTTTTTTCTATTCCATTAACTCAGTGTTTTGCAGCCAACACTCCTGTTAATTAGGTGCTAATTTATTATTCCAGCCAGCTGTTATTACTGTGTAACCCACCCCTCCGCACAGATATACCCCAGCCCCAGGCTGTCTCAGGTGTGGGGTTTGGGTGTTCTTCCAGCCATGACATGACTATAGCCTGGGTGACCAGCACCCCCAAATCAGCATCCAAGGGAGGCCCCGAGGCTGCCCTGGCCATGAAGGAGGAGAATGAGATCCCGTGGACACTCCGGGGGTGTTTTTCAGTGCTTCCTTCCCCAGCTCAGCCTCATGCCTGTGCATGAACCCTTACTCCTTTCCAGGCAAACCATCCCCATGACAGCACTGACAGGATCTTCTCCTCGGGGGTTTATGTCTCATGGTCAGTTGGTTTTAAAGAGGTGTGATTGCTAATTGGAGCACATGCCATCCCTCTCCCATCTGGACTCCCTCCTGTCCATTAAAACCCGACAGCATCTCTGTAGGGGAAAGATGAGTCACACCGGCAAAACTGGACAGCAGTTTTCTCACTCTATTCTTAAAATTTTTTATTTAAATATTCACAAGAGCTTTTTAAATAGAAAATCAAACTAGTAAAAACTCCTGAAGAGAGGAGTAATTATCCAGCTCGCCCTTGTTAGTGCATTTCATAGCTATCAAAAACAATGTTCTCCTAGCTCTCTGCCCTTGCTTCAATTCATTAATTAGTGATACTAATTAGTTGTATTAATTGGAAGCTGATACTTCTAAAGCAAAGGAGGCTGAATGCAAGAATGTGGTTCATAACCTCTCTGTGGATGAGTAAAGGTTTCTTTCTGAATATTGGATGTGCCCTGTAGAGTTGTGGAAACGCCTGCCAGGTAGCAAAGGTGGCTATGTCCATTACTGCTAGCAGGAGCATCTTACAATTTGGAAGGTAAAATAATGGTTTTAATGATGTTGTTAGTATGTACAAGATCACAGCTGCTGTGCTGGCGTCTCCCAGCTTAGGGGATGTTGTTCTTGCCTATGTGTTGAGGACATTTCTGTTGCTCAGCATCCTGGTGTGCCCATCCCACCTCCCCTCTCTGGCTGTGGTGCTCTGGGGGTTTTGTCATGCTGTGGTGAGCCCAGGTGGCTTGAGAGCTCTGCTGGCTCAGCTCTGCATCTGGTTTTGCAGAAGGTGGTGAGTCCTCCTGACTCCACATCACTGCCTTGGGGGATGTTTGTTGTGGCTCCTTCTAAGCCATATCAGACTGAAAGCCTGCATCAGCCCCAGTTCCCTGCTCTAATGCCAAGAACAGACCTGAAGGTTCACAGTTCAGTTCCAGATTTGTTGCCAAAACAGCAGCCTCTCTGCAGCACGACTGTGTCAAGTCCTTGCGGTCTGGTGGCGTCAGTCGTGTCACTCCAGGATAGAGCTCAGTGTCATCGAGCCCTGCAACGACTCGGCCTTAGCAGCATGGCTGAGGTCATTTGTGTAGCCAGATGTGCTGAGGCTTTGAGACAGGCTGGTGCTTGCTGTGAAGATGTAAGGGTATATCATGTAATTTAGGCATTCAGGTCTTTTGCATAAGTGACAGTCACTTAAGAGGATCATTTTGGTCAAGGAGAGCAAGGCACTGATATCAAGGAAGAGAGCTCTGTGGAGATGGGCATGTGAGGAGACAGGTCACAGCGTGGTGGCAGAAAAGGCTGAAGCTGCAGATTAACAAAAGATGGTTTGGTAAGAGAATTGGGGTGCTGCAGTCAATAATCCCATTCAGTTTTGTTTGTGCTGTGATCAGTTGACTCCCCCATGATACTCCAAGCCTGATAGGAGCAGGTAAACAACCTTTGCAATTTATTTAGCACAGCTTCCAGGATGTGAGTTGAACAGAGAACCATGGAAGCAGGGAGTTTGGGTACAGGTCTGTGCTGTGCTCTGCAGGGCAGTGCCACGGTGAGAAATTGACATGGCCAGTCCTCCTGTCAGAGAGGACAGATCCTGTCAGATTTTGTCTGCAAAATACCCAAGCTGGTTTTTGATTTTCCTTTTCCCTCTCCCTCATTTTATATCTAGAAATATCACTAAATATTAATGCAATATTTTGGCCTGTATAAACCATCAAGGCAGGACCGCATGGTGGCATTGAAGAAGTGATCACAGTTGGGAACAGTCACAGTTGGAGCATGGGCTCTTCTATCATTGCTTCTTTCCCTACTGTGGGGAGCTGCCCCATTCCCACTATCACCACGTTTTCTGCTTTCTGTGGCACAATTACTCCTGGGAGCTTAGCAGCTGAATTGGCAGTGAGGTGCCATTGTTTGAACCCATGGGCAGAGAAACCCACTTGGCTGAAAATATAATGTTGGGCAGCCTTAAGGAGCAGCTGTTCTTCAAGCAGTTCTTTTGTCCATACAGATTAATGGCCCTTTAGACCAGGCAGATTGTAGGGGTACAGCTTTTCGGGGGTCTCTTTGCAAGGGGCTGCCAAGGTGGCACCGTGCACCTGCAGGCTGGGGCTGCCTGTGGTGTGATCCTGTGTGATCCTGTGCTGCGACTGGGGGCACGCTCAGACCCCAGAGCTCACAGTAAATGTTCACCTGACTCCTTCCGGTGCTGATCTACAGGCAAAGACTCACTAGGTAGTTAACACTTTTCCCCCTGCTGTGTGCTCTCACAACTTGAGGTAATTTGGTGATTTGACAGCGTTTCTCCCTCGCGCTGAATATAAATCAGCATTTGGCACAGTCCTGCAGGACTGCAGCGCTGCTGGGGCAGAGGCACTGGAACGGGTGCTGTTAGTATGTGCTGCTGGCATACTGGAACCTGAATTTCTGCCAGCCTCAGGAGAGTCATACTGCAAACAAGTCTCTTGTCCTCACAGACCCTTGACCCATCGCCTGGACCAGACAGTGGGTGGGTGCTCTGCCCCTCCAACTCATCACTTACTTCTGCCTTGGGGGCCAGCTCCATGCATGAGATGGCCTGGTGTGAACACAGGAACCTGAGCTGGCCCACAGTTAATTAACTATGAGAGCCATGAATTCTGTAAGGCTTCACAGTTAATTTCTTAGTTTCTTTTTTCTTGCTGTTTTTGTTAATGAATTCATTCCATGTGCTCGTGGAAGTATCCTGGTGAGGCTTGAAGATCTGAATTACAGGGGGAAAAAAGCCTCTCATTTTGCACTAGCATTTAGCTGATGAAATGTAAAGATGCAATGAGCTGATTAGTGATTCTGGTAATGTAATTAATGCCTCTGTTCTTTCATACATGCAGAGCTGGAGGTCGAGCTGAGCGCTCAGTGAAAATTTGCCCTGAATGCTCAGTTCAGTGTGCTCAAAGTTATTGCTCCCTCGTTATGATTCCTCCAGTAATTTCAAATTAAAGTTGATATACTTGTAAACGAAAAGCAGGGCATGCCTGTGAATTGCAAGGGCTGGAGAATTCAGTTGCAGGATGGGAATGTTAATGCTGTGATCTGACACACTGGGCAGGGAGGGGCTGTAGCAGAGCAGACACCTTGGTGGCTGTCTCTCCTGCCAGATGCAGAGCTGGTGGTGGGGCCTGTCTCAAATCCTTGTCTGCACTTCCCTGGCTGCTACAGGCAACCAGCCTCGCGTGGTTCTTCAGTTACATCTTCTCAACGTGGCAACCGTCATAAACCATTAACGTAATTCCCAGTCTGAAACCAAGCTCGGATGAGCTCATTTTTCCATGCAACATGATTTTGACATGCCTTACATGAAACTTTTATCTTTTTTTTTTTTCTCCCCCGTTTTTAATAAACATCACATTATCAAAATATTAGTGATGCTGGATTTGCCACCGTTGGTTTACCACAGATAACAGCATGGAGTGTTCTTCCCGTTCTGATTCAATAGTGCATGACAAGGGAATCCAATTTGTTCAGATTTAGATGACATGCCTCCAATTATGTAATTCCATTAGGAGGTGCCTGCAGCCAAGTCTGTGCTCACAGTCTCAGCAGACATAACTCTAATGGGACGTGTTGCAATATTGCTGTGTGGTAAGCACAACTTTGATAGAGAGCACGACCTGTCTCTCCCAGTCGTGTTTGTGGGAATGGAGAACACAAAAAATGACCCAGCTGTACTTGGGGCCCTAATCTGGCAATAAGTTATGTCACTACAAGAACAAAGCTTTGCAATGAAAGGTGAATTTGCAATGGCTATATATTTTATGTATTCAAAATCAGACAGTAAATGCAGCACTTTGAATATGATCTTATATTCAATTCCATAAATGGAAGATTTATTGGTTGCAGTTTTTTCTCTTGAATACCATCTGAGATTCCTATGTACTTGGGAATGTTGGATATTTATGAGAATATAAAGCAGTGATGAAAACATAAGACTAAATCTTAGCACAGTTACAACTTGCTTTAAATTATTAATCTTTAAGAAGCATGATAAAAAATTCTGCTATGCAAATTCTGTGGCGCTGGAGTTGGTGTACATATCCATTACCATAGAGCTATCTAAATAGTGGTTTTAAAATAATTGTGTAATGTTGATGCAGAGTTACAGTTTCTCCAGGCAGGAAAAGGCACGTCTAGTGGCAGCTCTGTCTCCCCAAGAAGTGGGATGTAACACCACTTATAAATAAAGCTGTTTAGATGAATTTAGCATCGCTTGCAAACCAGAAGATTTCTGCAACGCCTTTGGGTAACATGGCTCAGGCAGGGTTTGGCAGGGCTCAGCTCTCCAAGGGCTGGGAGGAAGCTGGGTGGGCCATGTGGGGTATATATTTGGTAGAGGGTGCTAGACCTGTGAAACTGAAGAAATTTAAGGGCGTTTAGTAGCCATAAAAAGGTCAAAGCTCTGAAAACCTTGTGACATCTCTTGCTCAGTCTTGCCCTGTGTTTGGGCTGGACCTGCAGACAGGTTTATTCTGCAAAGCAGGGATGTGAGCTGTACCTCTCTTGGCCAGTACTAACTAGGGCTTGGCCAAACAGATAGTATTTAAACATATAGCTTTTATTAAGAAGAAAAGCTCCCTAATCCTTGCTCTGGGAAACTATGAGTGATAGCATCTCTACTTTCATAATCTTTTGCAGTTCTCACATGAATTTATGAAAGAATTTAATAATGTTCTAGGTTAGAAAATGATCATGCATATGCATACATCTTTAAAATCTGTCTTCTCTGACTTTCTTTCCCCTTACTTATGTCAAGAGAGGAAGCCAGCAAACGATTTCAATGTATGATGCATCCAATATCACCTTTCACATAAACAGAAAAAATATGCTTCCTCTGTTGATGTGATGAGACCAGGATGCATTTAAGTGTCTAGAGAAAGTGTCATTTTGTTTAAAATAATGTGAAGAGGAGCCTAGTCACAGTATGTTGAAATGAGTTATGGGGGTGCTGCTGTTTCAATGACAGAATGGGGGAGATGCAGCTGAAGATGCTGCTGTTGTGCCTGAGCCCTGGCCCAGATTACCACTGCTGGGAGCCCTTTAGCACCTGCTGCTCTTGTCCCCATCCCTGCAGATGCTTTGCCAGAAAAGCCCACTCAGGTGGTGGTAAAATGTGCTTTAATCTGACCCCTCAGTGGATTGCTTAGCCTGCAGATACAATGGAGTATATCAACCTCAGTTCAAAACCCAGTGTAATTTTGTGGGAATGAATTGTTCAGATAAATTTGGTAGAGCACAGTTTCTTAATCTGCTGAATGGTGAAAGACAATACTGCCTGCAATTTGGGAATAAATTAGATTATTCTAGATTAACCCCTCCAGGGATAGAGACAGAGGATGAAGCTGTTGCTACTCAGACAGTCAATTTTCAGGTTTATTTATTGCAGCAATCCAGCTGCCAGTGTGACTGAGAGCAGAGTCTGAGCTGCTGCCATGCACTCCATCATGCTCTGGAGCACCTGTTTGCTGAGTTCAGAGGCAGAAGCATCGATCTGCCGCAAACCAGGCCGTGTACCCCAGCACTGGGGACACTGGACACTGCTTTGGCTTCTCTCCGTGGGGACAGAACACCCAGGCGTGTTTCCCTGGGCGTTCAGGAGTTCATTGGAAAGTTTTGGTAAAGCAGCTGTGCTCCAAAACAAGCTCAGTCCTCAGATGCCTTCCAATCTACGAGCACCCTGTTTGGTTCCCTATAGGAAGAGGTTCCCAGGTGGGCTTAGAGGAACACCACAGATCTTGCCACCATCACTCCTGGATGCCAGCATGGTGCTGGATTAAGTGACAGCGAGCCAACCTGCTTGCAGGAGGCAGAGCCCACGTTGCAAATGCCTTTGTGACTGAGCATCACTGCCTGTCTGCAAAGCTGGCGTTGGCCCCTCCACCTCCAAAGCTCTGCTTCATTTCAGAGCAAAATGAGAGAAGTCTGGGCTCCAAAACATCCATGCCTTGGCCTGTGCAGCATCTCCCTTTGTCTGATCCTTGCTGGAGTACTTCCACGGCCCAAGGGTGTCTGCACAAGCTGCATGGTGAGAGCAGAGCTGGTGGTCCCAGCCCTGTGCCAGCACAGGGGCATGACAGGAGGGGGGCCCTTCCTTGAGACCTGGCTCAAAGCTGATGCTGACAGTGAAAGGAGTTATTGCTCAGTCCTGTGAGTGGTGAGAGGAAATGTTCAGTGTATTACTTTCTGGGACACCTTCCCAGAAAACGTTTCCTTGTCATAATTGCAGCCCCGATGCCATAAGCCCCAGCAGCAGCTCCCTTTTAGTGGAGATGAATGGAGTGGAGTATCAGGAAAGCTTTCCAGGATTCAGTTTGGTCACAGCCTGTTGAATCAGGAGGCTGTTCAATGAGGGCATCGTGCGCTCCTCAGCCTGGCCACACACAGCTAAGAGGGACAGCTGAAAACTCACTGTGTTTGCTGCTTGAATCTGGGGATGCTGCTACATCTGTTTCCCAGGAGTCACTGGACTCACACTCTCTCCTAGTGTGTTGTCTGAAGTGGATAATAAAGCTCCTCAAAGCAAGGACCACATTTGCCATGGTGCTGTCAATCCAGGAGATGAGTATTCTCAGGTCCTTCTTGTCCCCATCCACATGTGTGGCTCCTGTATCTTGAATTATATTTCATGTTTTCTAAGAGGGGGGAAATAAACATGTGGAACTGCAACTCTGATCTTAAGCATTGAAGGGTTTTTTTGGAAGGATGGTAGACCAACAGTTAATGGAAAAGCTTCTGGCTTTGCTGCTCTGTTGTTCCCCAGTGATGTGGGACTTGTCACTGGTGGATCCTGAAGGGACACTCCTTCCATCCTGTCCCTTCCCTTTGGGGGCACCGTCTGAGGGGACTGCTGAGCACACCAGATGGGTAGAGAAGGAAATCTCAGGACTTAAAACTGATATGAGTGGAGTTCACTGAGGAAGAGGATGAGATAAACAAATCAGGTCCTTCATGGAGATGGAGGTATCAGGATCACCTCTTTGCTCCCTTGAGTAGGGCAGTTCCTCAGTGCTCTCAGACTTCTTGCCTGCTTTTGGGATGCACAGAGTTGTGCTCCACTTTGTTTCGTCATTGGAAACACTTGCTTGGAGGAGGACAGCTTGGGTTGAATTTCCCAAAATTTCCTAACTTTCCCAAAGCTGCGCTCTTAGCATTGGAGGGTTGTGGTGTTTCTGATGGGTAGGGGAGATGCAGTAGAGACAGAACTTAAAGCTGATGATTGGTGAACTGTAAATCTGAGCTGGAAAATGTGGCTGTACTGTAAAATTCAGGACACCATCTGTTTCATTGCTTACTTGCAGTAACATTTGTACTTGATAATTAAAATGTCACACACATTTTTAGCCAGAATAATCCATGGAGGAGTAGAACTGTGTCTTCTGAAAATCTTTCAAGAGATACTCACAGATAGGAACAAAACTGTTTTGAACCATCTCTTGCTGCTCATAGAGGAATTTTGCTTCTTGCCTTTTTTTTTGGTTTGGTTTTTGGGGTTTTTTTCCTTTTTTTTCTTTCATATTTTGAGGACGAGGTTAGAAGAGTAGGAGCAGTGGCAGATCCTTTTGGAAGGAGCTGTGACCTTAGTGAATAACCCTGTATGTCATGTGGTTTATTTTGCTTCAGGTTTGTCATACTGGGTTTATCATATTCCTTCTGGTAGGGGTAGGTTATCTTTGGCTTCAGCTGAAATCAGCTTGGTTTTAAGGGTCTCTCTCAGCTAGCCTAAGCAAGACTTCCCTCCAGCTGAGGGTTCAAAGCGCTGCCTGTGTGTTTGGCTGTGGGTGGTGAGGGCTGGGAGCTCAAAACTCAAGAACTGCAGTGAGAAGCTGCTCAAAGAAAGGCTGCTCAGATCTTAACCCAAGCTTGTGATACCCTCACAGTGAGAGAGCCAGAGCAAAGGGTGAAGCAAGTAGCACTGTTCATGGGCAGTGGAATTGGGTGCTTTTTGCGTAGCGTTACCAGTCCTTCAGCTGGCACAGAGGGGAGCTGGACTCCTCTTGTTGCCCAGCCCAGGTTGTTGCCTCTCTGTGGTGGCCTCAGTTCAGCTGCCACTTTGGGTGGAGTTTGCACTTCATGGCACTGAAAAGATGGAAAAATTGAATTTGCTTTTGACTATCTGCAAGTAGAATTTTGAATGTCTTAATACTACAAATTATTTAAAAATGTGGGGGGATCTGAAATCTGAAAAACACAATGTGTCCGAGCTGATGTCGGTGCTGAATGAATGTGCTGTCACTGACTGCCAGGAAAGCATCTGATGAGGTTTTGCCAGGTCAGCCTCCTGTTTCCAGGCACATCACAAGCTTGGACTGTATGGATAGTCCTTCTGAGCACAACACAGTGGACACATCCCTGGGTTGGTTCAAGGCTGCATGAGAGGCTAAAGTGACATTTTCTGTTAACGTGGCTTTCTACGGGTATTATCCTCACTGATTCAGACTAAGATAAACTTTTACTAATAGTTGGGGTGGAGCTAGCAGACGTGGGAAACAAGATGTTCTGCACATCTTGTAATGTTTACTTAGTTTTGCTTGCTTAGCTGATGTAAAACCCCTCCCAGCTGAGCTTTGACACAACTAATTCATCCATGGAGTTTTACTAGAAATGCACTCTGTTGTTCCATGAAAATTTGAAATCCAGTTATGTCAACTGTGTGTGAATACAAGTTTTAAAATCCTGGTCTGCTGGGAGCCATTTGGAGCTCAGAGTGTTGCAGTGCATCGGAGTGTGCCATCAGTAACAAGTCAGGATTAAAAAAGAAATCTGCAGAGAAACCACAGCCAGACCTCAGAACCACTTCCCAACCAGCCAGGTGCTTTCAGGGCTGTCTCCCATCTTAAATCAAACATCCCAGCATCCATGCAGACCTTGTACGTCAGAGCTCAAGATGCATCCTTGCAGGATGAGGCCCTGTGCTTCTGCCACGAGACTCTATTGTAGTGTGTGAGAGAGGGCTTAAAATATTCTAATTGTCTGCTATGAAATTGCAGTTTTGTTCCCTGGAGTAGAAAAGTGAGTTTAAATCATTAACGCCACAAGTCTCAGTGATGATTACGGAAATGTTTGCAAGTGACTTAATCAGTATAGTTTGTCTGAGTGGCCCATTTTAATATTATTGCACTGATTAAGTTTTCTTAGCTAATATGTGTTTCATTTCCAATTCAATTAAATGAGAATCCCCTTCCATTACATGATATTACAGTAGTGCCCTAGTGGGGCAGGAGCACACTTGGTATTTTCAATTGATACAGATTTCTTCATTATACAGTCTCATGGTGCTCAATGGAATCAATGAGAGCTGAAATTAAAACTGTAGAAGTTGCAGCTGTAAATACACTGTCCATTCCTCTATCCCTCTTCTGGCAGCAGGCTGAGAATTATATTAGTATCAGTTCATTAATTACATTGCAAAGATGTTTTCAATAGATGCTTCCTTTTGACAAAATTTTAGAAAGACTGGCAAAGATTTTCCTTGGATTTCTGTATGTGCAATAGTTATGATAAGCAAAGTATGAGTTGCACCAATGTGCCTTTTTTATGTGCTATATATCCTCTCTTTTGTTTTTAAAAGCACTTTTGTCTAACCTATCGTGGGATGTATTAACTGGCGTACAGATGATTATCTGCAAATGGCTTGTGAAAGATTTACATTCTTTCGTGTGAGCCAAACCTCCTCCTTTTATGTATTATTGAAGAGAATTGATTGAGCTCTGATATAGTAACAAATGATTTTATAAATACCTCTCTGGAGTTAATTTCCCGTTGTGGGAGATGCAGAGCTCTTGGGGCTGATCGTATGATCTGTTTCTTGAGAGCTCCAAGGTTTCTGCGGCGCTGAGGCGGGGATGTTCGATAGTACCTGCGCTCACGTGCAGAGGAGTTGGGAGGGGTGTTCAGGCGGCGATTACAGATCTGCAGTGAGTGCTCAGGATACAGGATAAATCACAACTTCTAAATACACATTGATGAGTTCATAAAGAAGACAAGTGTGCGTGCCAAGCTGAGACCGGAGCCCTCCGCACCTGCTTCCTCCTGGATCGTATTACCCACGGAGCTTGCAAATGAAACGCACAGGCTTCGGTGATCTCCTGCTTCCCGTGGGTGGCTGGTGGCTGGCAGGACGAGTGTCCACGGCCCCAGGGGACCTTGGGCAGGTTCACTGTGACAGCCCCTACCTCATTTCTCTGCTTTTGTGCAGCTCCGTGCAGCCACGTGTCAGCTTGTGCCCTCTGCTTGCACACACAGAGCCTTTGGTTTTATTAGATTATTAAAAGTATTTTCATCTGGTCAGTAGAGTATGTGGCTTAGTACATTTAAGACATAGCTAAAATATATATGGATATAAGGATAAAGCTTTTTTATTGCTAAATATATGCTTTTTATAAACAAGAAGTTGGATTTTTTTTT